>SRHC01003745.1:232864-247577 GCA_004794325.1 Pomacea maculata | reverse complement strand
TCTTTCTTTTTTCTGTCTTTGTCTTTTGTTTCCTTTCTTTTTCATTTTTAATTACTTCTCGCTTTCCTTTCTTCTTTATCTTTCTTTTCGACTGTGTTAGTTTTTGTTTTTTTGTGTTTTTTTGTGTTTTGTTTTTTTGTTTTTTTGTTTTTGTTTTTGTTTGTTTTGTTTGTTTTTTTTTTTTTGTTTTTTCTGACGACTATAAAAGTAAACTGTCATTGCTTACATAACATGAATAAATAATCATCGTGACATTCCTTTCTTCTCTTGTAGGTGTGGAGCTGAGGGAAGAGACAGAGTCCATCTCTAGTCGACTAAAAGATATCCTTTTAGGGAAAAAAGAAGCATTATCTTACCTGCACAAGCGGCAAGCCAGCTACGGTACACAAGGAATCACATGTGAATGTTGCTACAATGCGTGTAATTTTTACGAACTCCTGGAGTACTGCCAGTTCAACAAGTGATCAGTTCTTCACACGATCGCCGGCCTCAACCTTCCACAGCCTCTGTGACATTGTTTACTTCACAAACATTTGCTATTTTTGTGCGATTAGATACTTTGGTTTCTCCAAGGGTGGGGTGGGGGAAATGTTTATCACCAAGCGCCACATCAAAGCCTCTTTCTCGTTCTGTCTCAATATAAATGAACAAAGAATAAAACATAGTTTACAAATGACAAAATGACTTTTGACTTTAAAAAAATTTCGACTTCCATTTATTTATTTATTTTTATTTATTTTTTTTTTTTTTGCTTTTATGTTGACACTTCTATGTGGTCGAATATATTCACATGCCTTCATATTTAAACTTGGTATATTCATAAACAGATTACATAATTAATTTGAAGTGAACTTCCTCATAGAAACAATCTTGCAATCCTTACAAAGCCGTTAATGTAAAAGAAAAAAGAAAAACTATTATCGTGATGAATGGCGGATTCAAATATTGAAACTGTAACAGTGCTTTCATGTGTTGCCTTGAAAAGTAGAGTCCGCTTACAAGAAATGGAAAGAAAGTGTGTTTTTGTCATCCCTTCGCAGGGAATAAAGCTTAATACGGAGCTGGAGAGATGTACCTGAACAACATCAATGAAGTAGTCAATGATGTAAGGGTAACTGCTGGATGAAGCTGGTGCTGTCGGTATTACCGTAAGACCTGACCAGTCTGTATTTTTTTGTATGTCCATCTTACTTCCTGTCTGATGCTAACTCCTGCCAAATCCTGCAAGGCTTTAGAACCGAGCTTTGAATGGATTCCTTCCTGCAATTGTAGAGAAGAAATGGGAGAAGTTACCCCACGCTGACTCCTAAATAAAGAGATCTCTGGCGCAAAAAAACAGTTTTGATAATCACTAGCCTTGAAGACACTGATTAGCAAAGGTGCTTACCTGCGGGCTGGACTGAGGTATCCATCCTGTTCATTGTCCCAGTCCATCGTGCTTTGCGGCCTTCATCTGAACTCATCACGCGAGGCTGTCGTCAGTCATCTCTCAGCAAGAGACTTTCGGCATCCTCTCATCACTGTTCTTCCCTTCAATAAACTTCTCTGCCAGTCTTGAGGCACTTGCCGGTAGCTTCAATTCTGTCTCAGACCTTGCAACACGTCTACTTATTATTATTATTATTATCATTATTAATGAAACTCAGTATCTAACAGCCTGGCGGGGGGGATGGAGACAAAGCTGGGTTCACTAAAAGAAGCCAGCCCTGAAAAAGAAAAATATTCTGGTATACGGGAAGCAAAGACAATAGTGTTTCGTCTGTAGACAAAAAAGGTAAAAATTGATGTTGCAATAAAAGGAACAAGAATATTTTACGCTTCGAGAAAGATCGTACCATGAGTACTCGCTAATTTGTTTTTTAAATGTTGCTCACATAAAATGATCGATCAGTGTTGGCAAATCGTGTTTTGTTCGGATCACTTGATTAAAACATCCTGCGGCAGCTTCTATAGTCCTACTCCTTTTTTCAGGAGTTGTTTTTCCCAGTCAAGGAAGAAGTGGGCGAGTGAGTGAATGTTCGAACGAGTATGCGAATGTGTGTGCGTGCGTGTTCAGAGAGTGAATGGACGGCACTGATACATTTGTATAAACATGTTGGGGCTCTAGGTAGGTATCTACTTCAAAGAAAAGCATGGGCGTGGAAAATGTGTGCAAAAGTTGTATCATAAATAGGAGGGGAACATTATACGGCAGAGGGGGGTAGTCAAAAAATGAAAAAAAACTGTACTCAAACACTCTCCCTATTGAAATCAGAAAATCGGAAGATCGGTGTTAAAAACATAAAAAAAATCCGATTTCAATAAATATCGAAAACATTTATCATTTCAAAGAATAATGAAATCGCAGTCACCCAGACCAACAGAACAGAATCACACTATAAAAGACTTGTATTTCAAAGGACTGAACACACTTTCGTTAATGAAGGTGACAACCAACGGATTTGATGGACTCCGCGGTGAGGTCGTTCAAATATGCTCTTCGTTTCTGACTAACAAGCCAGCGCAAATGCTGCTGCATACATCGATGTTAACTGCGGCCATTAGTGTTTGCAGAGAGCAGGTAATAAAGAGAGACGACTTCCGGTGTGGGTGGATTAAGGACACCTGGACATTTGCTGCTTACTGCTGCGAGGCTAATCTGTCGGCTGTAAAATCGGGTTTCCTGTTGTATGCACGATAAATTTACGTCTGTAAAGCTCTCATTGCTGCCTTGATGAGTGTGCTCGCGGTAACTCTGTCTTCTTTGTGTGTAATTGCGAGAGCAAGCCTCCAGGGCAGACATCTTGCGGGGACGGCTGACGTCAGAGGAGCCATACTGCTCAAAATAACCGATCATCATTCTCTTGTTTGTTTCCTAGATGAATATGGAAAAGTTTCTTGCTGGAATTATTGTAGTTAATAGCTGGGTTTTTTTTTACCTTTCTTTACTAGTCATGAAGTGTGGTCCAGGTATCTAATATGTACACAGGTATAACAGTTAGTGCTCCTCGACAATATGTGCTGACTATACTCACTTGTTCTGTTAAAAGTGATGCAACAAATATAAGATGCCTCGCGAACTTTCTTACTGTGTGCGTGATATACATCAATTTAACAATGAAGTGTTATAATGGAGAAAGCATATTGGTGTAGGGTTAGCAGAGCTTCTAGTTTATTGTTTCCGCCAAATTTGCTGAGGACTGGGACGTTTGCATGTGCCAAATATTTTTTCCTTCCCAACACTTGTATCAGGCGGGGTAGATATAAAACAATTGTGACAAAGGATAAACCAATTGACTTTAAGTAGAAGTCAATGGATAGACCGCTCTCTGAAGAAATGGCTCTTGTGTGTCTTTAACGACTCACGTACGAGTGAACCGAGGTCTCTACTTGACTGTCAAACCATGTGCTTGCTTGGTGATAACCTTGATTCTGGCTCGCAAGGAAGTTCAGAAGAAATTCCACGCACAAACTTTTGCTTAAGTTCAAGGTAGTCAGCGACGAACCAAATTATTTACAAATACCTTTCATTTCAGAGGCTGGTTGATGGAGTACGAAGGGGTTACCCGGTTTGTGTTTCGAAAAAAAAATAAATATAAATGTCTGACCGGACTTCTTCTCGACAGCGGACGTGAGGTCTCTTAACATCGCTTTACGGGGGATCAGGCAGTCACAAAGTCGTTAAGAATCTTCAACAGACATGCGCGTTTGACCTTTCTTCCGTCGTTGGGATGACGTCACTGCGCTAACCGCCACTTGGGTCCAAAGCTTTGTCGGAGTCGGAGAGGACCGGAGCATGAATGGGTAACGGGACTTGTGTCTGGGTCACAGTGAGTGCACGTGCGCCGCGCGCGGGAGGAGAGGAGGAGATGGGAAAGTGAGGGAGAGAGGTGAAAACGAGGTCGTTCTTGTAACGGCGGCCTTTTCTATGTGGTTAAAAAGGTTGTTCTTACACCAAAGGGGCTTGACATTTGGCGAAGCTGGCGATGCAAAATAGCTGGGGGGAAAATGTGTTAAGCGCCTTCCCCTCCATCCTGCCTCGACATTTTTTTTTCTTTTTTGTGGAGGTCTTTCAGTTCAAAACCTCTACAATTCCACCCGATGAACCAGTCATTCAAATGTAGATTGGCTTATCAGACATTTCAAATTCGTGAAATGTTTCTTGTGTTGCTCACTGTTGTTGTAAGACATTGCAAGGCTTTACTAGTTACTGACCGAATAGTTTGTTTGTTTGTTGTTGTTCTTTTTTTTTTTTTTGGGGGGGGGAATGTTGTTGTTTGTTTGCTTGTTTCTTTTGAATGGCTAGTATTTCAGATCAGTATCAGACTTGACAATCACTAAACTTTTGAGTTTCAAAAATCCCATGATATAAGCAACATCAAAATGTTAATAAATATGTGGAGAGAACGTTTCTAAAAATGGACTAGAAATACATCTTACATGTTTATTATTAAAGACCCCTGAAAGTGTTATTAATCGGAGTAAAGTTTTCTAGATGACTGGCAAAAAATATCATCTTTATGAAGTATTGGTGAGTGCCAGCAGAAGAAATGCACTTTAGAAATAAGAATATGCATAACATGCATGAACAACATGAATAATATGAATAATATGTACGTTTATACATCCAGTCAGCTCTCAACCTCGAAACCTACACCAGCTGAATTACATGGGAGATAAATTCATTGTAGCTATTTTTTTCCAGAGACACTAATATACTGGTTGTCTCCCTTGAATGTACCGTGCATGTGTGCGTACGTACATGCGCGCACGCGCTTTCAGTGCTCTCGCTTTTCATTCTTTTGTATTTGCTATTATTAAAGGCACTTTAACATTGCTATCATGCAGTTTTTGTTGTTGCTGTTGTTTTTAGCGAAGAAACAGCAACAAAATATGCTTATGGTGGGAACAACTTTACAATTTGTTTTCGTTTAAGACAGAGACAAGAAAAATAATGTTTAGAAATGCTACCTCAGCCACTCGAGAAGTTGTAAATAGATGTTTTGACACATTTCTTCACATTATACACCGCATTGTATTTACTCTCTTCTTATAAACAGTAAATTAGTAAATGTAAAAGACAGTATTAAAAACCACCCTGAACTGTTTTATTTGATTCACGATTGTAAACGAAAATTCACATCAGAGATGAAGATAGCTTTTCCTTTCATTCACACAGAAAGATTGATTGATTGATTGATGGATTGATTGATTGAAGAGCAGAGCTCTAGTGAGAGAGACAGAAATGCGAATTTTTACAAACTCATCCTTTGTGGTTTTAACATTCAGGTGATTAGCACAGCTAGTGTAATAAAATTGATCATAATAGTATCATAATACAGTATCATTGCAGTATGAGTATAGAATATAGTGATGCAGTCTCACTATAGTATGACTATGGTATAGTATAGTAAGATAATATAATACAATATCTAACAGTATGACTATAGTGTATCATAATACCAGTTCACTATAGTAAAGTAATACAATATCTATATAATATATTATTATATAGTATATCATAACCCAGTATCATAGTCAATATCCCTGTCAGCATAATCTAGTGTAATTAACCATTTACACTCATTGTCCCAAACAGACATTTGAAGCAGCAAACAAACTCATTTAATATACATTAAAACAAAGAGCTTCAATGAACTTTTTTACGACGTTTAAAGCAGTTGGAACGCCCGGTAGGGCAGTGGTTAAAGGTCTTTGAGTCGTTCATGCTACTTTCTGTCTTTCTAAGCGCTTCTATTTCGACCTGGCTTCTCTTTTGAGAAGTCGGTTTTCTGTACACTTGCCTCTTTTCAACTACTAAGGTTTTTTTCTGTCTATATCTGTCGAAACTTAAAAACCGTCCACCTTCACCTGGCTTCTTTGCCTCTGTCTGTCTCGGCGAGGACGTTACTGTTCCTCACGCTTTCTCTCATTTCACAATCACGAAGACGACTATCAGGCCACAGATCGTCTACTTGACCTTCTTTACCCGAGGTCCTCAATGTAAGGAAGTAGTGCAGCGGGATCGATGTCAGCAACAACTGACTGGACTTCCATCAAGTACTAAAGTATCAAAAGTGAATAAGTACTGGAGATAAGATGATATGGCAACGGTAGTAGTGATTGAAAAAGAAAGGAGAGCACAACTGAAAAGAAAACTCGTTTCAGACTGTAATCTGTATTGCTGGTCGAAGAGTTATTTTTGTGTCCATATGTTCTACATCTTTATGACCAATATCAGAATTTCGAGACTAGCAGATTAAAGCCCAGTTAACGATCTCCGACAGAGACCTACATTTTGTGCCTCGTCATCGCCTATCAGTTCCAGAACTTTAGCCAGAACCTTGGTATGTGATAAGGAAAGTAAGGCACGAGAGCAAATAGGTTTTTGTCTGAATGTTTATTTGGAAGAATCTCAGTCCTGTGCTTCCAAAAGGAAATGACTTAACAAATCGCTTATCATCGGAAAAATGATATAAAAAGAAAGAAGTCACGCATATATTTTTCAAACACTACTATCAGTAAGGTAAGAACAAAAATAAAGTCTCTATAGAAATTCTCTCTCTCTCTCTCTCACACATACACACACACGTTAAAAGAAGAAACGTGGACCTCAGATGATCTATTTGTTACTATATACGATAGCCTTAATCTTATTCTGCGGTTCTTTCGTTCAAATAGTGACTCGACTATTGGCTGATTCTTTTGTTTCTTCTTTAATGAATAAATTATGAGGGACCGGCAATGTTTCGAAGAGTTTGAAATGTTTTATGTGCTTCGCAGCAAGTCTTTACAACCTGGTAACCACGGACAGTTTATTTGTGACAAGTGTTCACTTTCATGCAGATTATCGTTATGAGATGTCCATGCCGGCCCTTCGTCCCAAGACTTGACACGGTCAAGACTATGGAGGGCAAGCAAACCAATTGTTTCCACATTTAGCTGATCCAACAGGCTCACAGATCCCTGCAAACAAAAATAACTTCATAAAAAAAGTACGAAAACATTTAACATTAAATTATTTAAAACATTACAGAGAATAGCGTGCATTCTAGATGATTGATTGATCACAAAAGCTCATGGACATGAACCATCTGAATGTTTTGACATGCTCCCAACCCCCAATCCCCTACCCACTGGAAGAAAGTTTACTGTGTCTGATCCCAGCCACTCACACTAACAATGTCTGTACACTTCACATGCAGCATGCTGTGGAAAGTGTTTTAGTTTTTAAATGATTTAACAGTTAGAAAGAGCCTTTCTTTATACTTTACGTTTGATTCCACATCCCAATCGTTAGCTACCTTGCCATAGACATTTTAAAGAAGTTAATCTGTAGCCGACTTCAAAACGCTAGACGAGGTAACCTGGCGGAGCGGAAGTGGGGAATGTGCGAAGGGAGCGGCGCATGCAAAGGTTTTCTGACCAGAAGACGTCGGAGATAATAGAGAGAGGAGGATGACTTCCAAAGACTAGGTAATTATGGAATTGAAGATATTTCTTGATATTTCTGACATCTGACGGGGTACTCAATATCACGAATCCTGTCAGTTCTCCATACCTGGATGTCCTTTAGGACTTGCGAGGCTGACGCCGTTGGTGGCGTTCCACCGGCAGCTGCTGTCGCCCAGCTCCTCGCCGTTGGACACACCGTCACCATCGGAGTCCTTCTGGCACAGGGCAGTCGTCCACGCATTACCGGATGCAGCAAAATCCTGGCAGAGAACAAAAGCAGCAATTACTAATCTGTAAATAACTATTACTCAGTTGCTAGTTGCCTCCAACTGTTGCGGGACAGAACGAAATCCTGCGAGAAACATAAAATGTCGGGAAAGTTCTATATGGCAGGGATACAAACAATAGTAATCAATGAAGGAAAGCCATCTTTAGAAACTGTTCTTTTAAACCTGAAGAGAACAGTGAATGACTGGGTCTCATACGTTTGTTTAATTCAGTTTATTCCGACTTGCTACTTGGTCTCCTCATTGTCTGGCAGTCAGTCTGACATTTTTATGCTAACGTCTTCCTGGTTAATGCCTGTGTTTCATCATTTATTCGTCGCTTACAAAGATTTACATAAATAAATATAGAAATCCATTCCATACTTAATGATAGAATGAATTGATCAGATCATTGACTTATCAAAATGACAGCAAAGCATCAGTAAACTTGCTACAAACAAAATTGCTTTAAACAACTTAGGCGCAGTAGTGTATAGCGAAAATGAAAACGTGTGTGCTTACATGGTCATTGGACAAGTCATTACTAAGACTAGATTAAATGCTAAAGAAGTTAATAAAAGGCAGAAAAAGCTAATGAGTAAACTTTATTTCTCCGTTCCAATGCTTTATTAAAGTAGTACTAGAAATGGGTTTGGGGGAAGAAATCACATAAAGCAAGACAGCATGAGAAATGAACCCACAAGTCCGAAAGGGTTTCTTGGTCCGCCGCCCTGGCTCGCTTGGTGACCAACACCAGGCCAAGCAGACTTGTCACACGGGTTGACCACGTTCTTACCGTTGGGAATACCATCCTGGAAGGTGGCGAAGGGCACTGCCAAGGGTAGCAGACACACCACCAAGATCGAGGCGAGCACCTGGTGACAAAACAAACTTTAAATGTTTTCAGATCGCCTGTGGACACAAATCTCTCCACGCGAATATAAACTGTCATGGGTTACAACATGCAATGAAAATTTGCATGACTCAGAGCTTGACATAGAATGAATTGAACACATCGACCGTGTAGTCAGGCAAAGTACATAATATGGAATTCATATCTGGCAATATTCAAGTCAAAAATAATGTGTAACCGTTATGTTAATGAAATAATGAAAGTCAGATGTAAAGTACTGTCACCAATGAATTCGTAAGTCATTATAAAGTAAAAAGCAAAAGATGACAAACCGGGCACTTCAAAGAACTCCTTGACACGACAGAGTAAAAACTCAGGTGTGATAAAGAAAACAGCGATTTTTGAAAGCAAAAATAAATGTCAAGAAAAACAGGAAAGGAAGGTAAGAGCAGACACCAAAGATTTCACATCAACGGATCATGTGAAGAAAAGAAATGAGTGAAAGTCGTGACCTCTGACTTTCACAACACTGACATGTTGCTGACATGTAATCAACTACTTACAGTCAGGGAGGCCATTGTACGTCTGAAGTCTTCCTGAGAGAATGTCAGCAGCGTGCAGCACGTACCGTTATATAGCATCGGGAGGGTCGCCGTGGTCCTGTGACGTCAGAGGTCAACCGTTTGCTCTGAATTACTTGGCCCGAGGGTTCATGTTGAAGTGGGCTAATGTACAGGTATAAATATTTTTAGTTTGGGAGAGTAGTTTGACTGTTATCGCTCAGTCCTTTAATAAAAACTGTAGTCAAGTACTTCTCTTGCGCACACGCTTACGCAAGCGCACACGCACACATTTTTTTTATAATGTTGACTTTATCAAAGTATTATGTCTGGTAATCTCTTTCCCTCTACATGTATATGTGTCTGCTTTTCTCGCACATACTAGGAGGCAGACATTCCACGGTCCACGATTTTTGTAGTCCACTATACTAGTAGATTTTGAAACGTTTTCAATATTTACTGACAATATTAAACTGTCACACGCTCCAACAGCGGATACATTTTGATCTTTAGTCTTCTTTAGCCCAAACCTTGGTATGTGATAAGGAAAGTAAGACAAGAGAGCAAAGAGGTTGCTGTCTGAATGTTTATTCGTAAGAATCTCAGTCCTGTGCTTTCAACAAATAATAAAAAAAAGACAACAAATGTCGTTTCATCAGAAAAAATATGTAAAAAGTAAGAAGTCTTAACTATATACTTTTAAAACATTATTATCATTTAGGTAAGAACAAAAACAAAGTCTTTATAAAATTCAAACACACACAAAGAAGAAACATGGAGCTCAGATGATCTATTTGTTGCCAACATGCTCTAGTCACTAATCTTATTCTGTGCTTCTTTCATTCAAATAGTAACTCGACTATTGGCTGATTCTTTTTTTTTTTCTTTAATGAATAAATTACGAGTGACTGGCAAAGTTTCGAAGAGTTTGAAATGTTTTATGTGCTTCGCAGCAAGTCTTTACAACCTACTAACCACAGACAGTTTATTTGTGACAAGTGTTCACTTTCATCCAGATTATCGTTATGTGATGTCCATGCCGGCCCTTCGTCCCAAGACTTGACACGGTCAAGATTATGCAGAGCAATCAAACCAGCTGTTTCCACATTTAGCTGATCCAACAGGCTCACAGATACCTGCAAACCAAAATAACTTCTTAACAAATGTAGTTGTTCTTGTGTAACAACTGCCAAACCAGTTATTTATACCTTTTATGCTTCATTGTGGACTGAGTAAACTGCTGTTTATCTCTCAAACATATTCATACGCAAGCCGACTTTAATTTATAAACATATTTACATGCACGCGCGCGCACACGTACGAAAATATTTAACATTAAATTATTTAAAACATTACAGAGAAAAGTGTGCATTATTGATGATTGATTGATATCAGCCTTGAACGCAAAAGCTCATGAACATGAACCATTTAAATGTTTTGACATGCTCCCAACCCCCAACCCCCTACCTTTAGCTACCTTGTCACAGATATTTTAAGGAAGTTAATCTGTAGTCGCTTGAAAACACTAGAAAAGGTAACCTGGTGGAGCGGAAGTGGGGAATGTGCGGCAGAGTGCGGGGAATGTGGAGTCGGAGACAACAAACAGTGGAGGATGACTTCCAAACACTAAATAATTATGGTGACATTTCTTGATATTTCTGACATCTGACGTGGTACTCAATATCACGAATCCTGTCAGTTCTCCATACCTGGATTTCCTTTAGGACTGGCGAGGTTGGCGCCGTTGGTGGCGTTCCACTGGCAGCTGCTGTCGCCCAGCTCCTCGCCGTTGGACACACCGTCACCATCGGAGTCCTTCTGGCACAGGGCAGTCGTCCACGCATTACCGGCTGCAGCAAAATCCTGGCAGAGAACAATAACAACAATTACTAATTTGTAAATAACTATTACTCAGTTGCTAGCTGCTCCAACTCTTGCGGGATAGAACGAAATCCTGAGAGAAACATAAAATGTCGGGAAAGTTCTATATGGCAGGCCTCGATGAAGATGTGTATAGAGAAAATTAAACGTGTGTGCTTACATGGTCATTGGACAACTCATTGCTAAGACTGGATTAAATGCTAAAGAAGTTAAACTTGATTCCTCCATTCTAATGCTTTATTAAAGTAGTACTAGAAATGGGTTAGGGGGAGAAAATACATGAAACAAGAGAGCATAAGAAATGAACTCACAGCTCCAAAAGGGTTTAATGGTCCGCCGCCCTGGCTCGCTCGGTGACCAACACCAGGCCAAGCAGACTTGTCACACGGGTTGACCACATTCTTACCATTGGGAATACTATTCTGGAAGGACGGGAAGGGCAGTACCAAGGGTAGCAGACACACCAGCAAGATCGAGGTGAGCACCTGGTGACAAAACAAACTTTAAATGTTTTCAGATCGCCTGTGGACACAAATTACTCCACGCGAATATAAACTGTCATGGGTTGCAACATGCAATAAAAATTTGCATGACTCAGAGCTTGACATAGAATGAATTGAACACATCGACCGTGTAGTCAGGCAAAGTACATAAAAACTTACACCACAGAACATACATCGTCCTTAAAACCGTTTACAGAGATTTACGTTTGTGTGAGACAAACAGCAAAGGTCAATTCTGTGCCAGCTGGTAAATACTTGTGAAGGGAGAAGCTCGTGGGAAATATATGTCACATATAAGAGAACATTCGGTTTTCTTTCTGTATTTTTTTAATGGTATTTTATTTATTTTTATTTACTGTCATGTTTGTCATACGACATAAAATAAGTTGTTCAGAAAGAATGTTTTATTTATGGTAAGATCACAAAAATTTTAAACAGCAGTTCTTTTCCTCAAAGCACTGCAAAGAGACCTTGATTAATTATTTCTGCTAAAGTACAAGAAAAGTATGATGTACTTCTGAATTTGGAGGTTCATCAGTTTATGTTTTATGTACATTAGAATTTATGAACCCTTAAAGTACAACTTGCTGAAAAACATGTTTGTTTCTATTGTTTGGCGCGTTTTTCTATCATATTAAACATTTTTATCACTGTTGTTTTAGCAGGAGTTATAATAATAATAAGAAGAAGATAGAGTTCATACCGAGCAATATTACAGTTAAAAATAATGTGTAACCGTTATGTTAATGAAAGTCAGATGTAACTTACTGTCACCAATGAATTACTAAGTCATTATAAAGGTAAAAAGCAAAAAATGACAAACCGAGCACTTCAAAGAACTCCTTGACACGACAGAGTAAAAGCTCGGGTGGGATAAAGAAAACAGCGATTTTTTAAAGTAAAAGCAAAGGTCAAGAAAAACCTTAAAACAGAAAAGGAAGGTAAGAGCAGACACGAAGATTTCACATCAACGCATCATGTGAAGAAAAGAAATGAGTAAAAGTCGTGACCTCTGACTTTCATAACACTGACATGTTGCTGAAAGGAGAAAAGTTAATCAACTACTTACAGTGAGGGAGGCCATTCTGGGAGAATGTCAGCAGCGTGCAGCACGTTACGTTATATAGCATCGGGAGGGTCGCCGTGGTCCTGTGACGTCAGAGGTCGACAGTTTGCTCTGAATTACTTGGCCCGAGGGTTCATGTTGAAGTGGGCTGATGTACAAGTACAAAAAGTTTCAGTTCTGGACCGTAGTTTGACTGCTATCGCTCAGTCCTTTAGTAAAAACTGTGGTCAAGTACTTCTCTTGCGCACGCACTTATGCAAGCGCACACGCAGACTGTGACACATACATCTGTTTATAATGTTGACTTTATCAAAGTATTATGTCTGGTAATCTCTTTCCCTCTGCATGTATATATCTCTGCTTTTTTCGTAGGAGGCAGACTTTTAAAGTCCACGATTTTTTAGTCCAATATACTAGTAAATTCTAAAACGTTTTCAATATTTACTGACAATATTAAACTGTCACACGCTCCACGCAGCGGATACAATTACCATTTACTTAAACTTATTATAAAGAAAAGAGGAATTCGTAGTTTCAACACATGTTTCCTTTCTAATGTTAGCTGTTCGCTAACAAACAGTGATGACATTGAAGCGACTGTTTTTCTTTCTTCCCGCATTAGCTACCTTTACGTAAAGGGAAGCTACTGTGTACACTGAAGGGATGTTACTCGGACGTCGCCTGCAGCAGCCGCGTGCACCAGGAGGATGTTTGTTTGTCCTCGCGTTGTCCCTGGGGAAAGAAAGATGTCTAGGTTCAAGGTCCCATACAGAATGTCAGATGTCTTGTGTCAAATGTCAGCTGTCGGGATCGCTGCTGTGACATCATCATGTCATGGAAGACCAGGATTTATGTCTTGGCTGACTTAACATCAAGAGTAAACATGAATGCCTAGTAATGCCCTTAGAAAAATGTTGCTGCTAGTTGTTATGTCACTGTAGCACACTGTCACACAACCGTCAGGTTTTAGAACAACATCCATCTTTCTATAACCGATGCTTGAGAGTTTTTGGTGCCAACATGTGCTAACCACTAATCTCATTCTGTGCTTCTTTCATTCAAATAGTAACTCTACTATTGGTTGCATCTTTTTTTTTTGCTTTAATAGATAAATTACGAGTGACTGGCAAAATTTCGAAGGGTTTCAAATGTTTCATTTGCTTCGAAACAACTGCTTACAACCTAGTAACGATAGAAAGTTTATTTGTGACAAGTGTTCACTTTCATCCAGATTATCGTTCTTAGCTGTCCATGCCGGCCCTTTGTCCCAAGACTTGACACGGTCAAGATTATGAAGGGCAAGCAAACCAGTTGTTTCCACATCTAGCTGATCCAACAGGCTCACAGATACCTGCAAACAAAAATAACTTATTTAAAAAGAGCAATACGTTCTTGTGTAACAACTGCCAAACCAGTTATTTATACCATTTATGGTTCAATGTGGGCTGAGTAAACTGAACTTTATCTCACATATATTCACATGCAAGCCAAAATTAAATTTATAAATATATTTACATGCACGCGGGCGTGCGCGTGCGCACACACACACACACGAAAATATTAACTTAAAACACTACAGAGAAAATTGAGCATTCTAGATGATTGATTGATGTCAGCCTTGATAACAAAAGCTCATGGACATGAACCATTGATATGTTTTGACATGCTCCCAACCCCTAACCCCTACCCACTGGAAGAAAGTTTACTGTGTCTGATCCCAGCCACTCACACTAACAATGTCTGTACATTCACACGAAGCATGCCGTGAAAAGTGTTTTAGTTTTTAAATGATTGAACAGTTAGAAAGAGCCTTTCTGTAGTCTTTACGTTTGAATCCACATCCCAATCTTTAGCTATCTGGAATTGATGATATTTCTTGTCGTTTCTGACATCTGACGGGGTACTCAATATCACGAATCCTGTAAGTTCTCCGTACCTGGATGTCCTTTGGGACTGGAGAGGTTGATGCGGTTGGTGGGGCTCCACTGGCACCTGCTGTCGCCCAGCTCCTCGCCGTTGGACACACCGTCACCATCGGAGTCCTTCTGGCACAGGTCAGTCGTCCACGCATTACCGGCTGCAGCAAAATCCTGGGACAGAACAATTACTAACTAGTAAATCTCAATTACTTAGCTGCTAGCTGTCCTCCA
>SRHC01003745.1:168054-231929 GCA_004794325.1 Pomacea maculata | reverse complement strand
ATTATTTTATTTATTTTTATTGACTGTCATGTTTGTCATACGACATAAAATAAGTTGTTCAGAAAGAATGTTTTATTTATGGCAAGATCACCAAAAATAACAAAGAGCAGCTCTTTTCCTCGAAGCACTGCAAAGAGACCTTGATTAATTATTTCTGTTAAAGTACAAGAAAAGTTTGATGTACATCTGAATTTGGAAATTTCTCAGTTTATGTTTTATGTAAATCGGAATTGATGAACCCTTAAAAATCAACTTGCTGAAAAACATGTTTGTTTGTATTGTTGGGCGAGTTTTTCTATCATATTAAACATTTTTATCACTGTTGTTCTAGCAGGAGCTATAATAATAATAATAAGAAGAATTTCATACCGAGCAATATTACAGTTAAAAATAATGTGTAACCGTTATGTTAATGAGACAATGACAGTCAGATGTAACTTACTGTCACCAAAGAATTCGTAAGTCATCATAAAGGTAAAAAGTAAAAGGTGACAAACCGAGCACTTCAAAGAACTCAGTAACGACAAAGTAAAAGCTCGGGTGGGATAAAGAAAACAGCGATTTTTTAAAGTAAAAGCAAAGGTCAAGAAAAACCTTAAAACAGAAAAGGAAGGTAAGAGCAGACACCGACGATTTCACATCAACGCATCATGTGAAGAAAAGAAATGAGTAAAAGTCGTGACCTCTGACTTTCACAACACTGACATGTTGCTGAAGGGAGAAAAGAGTAATCAACTACTTACAGTGAGGGAGGCCATTCTATGTCCTGAGTCTTGTAGGGAGAACGTCAGCAGCGTGCAGCACGTACCGTTATATAGCATCGGGAGGGTCGCCGTGATCCTGTGACGTCAGAGGTCGACCGTTTGCTCTGAATCACTTGGTCCGAGGGTTCATGTTGAAGTGGGCTGATGTACAAGTACAAAAAGTTTAAGTTCGGGACCGTAGTTTGACTGCTATCGCTTAGTCCTTTAATAAAAACTGTGGTCAAGTACTTCTCTTGCGCACGCACTTACGCAAGCACACGCACACACACATCTGTTTATAATGTTTACTTTATCAAAGTATTATGTCTGTTAATCTATTTCTCTCTGCATGTGTATATGTCTGTTTTTCTCTCACGTACTAGGAGGCAGACATTCGCCCAGTCCACGATTTTTGTAGTCCAATAAACTAGTAGATTTTGAAACTTTTTCAATATCTACTGACAGTATTTAACTGTCACACGCTCAACGCAGCGGATACGATTACCATTTATTTAAACTTATTATAAACAAAATAACACTTTGAAGTTTTAACACCTGTTTCCTTTCTAATGTTAGCTGTTCGCTAAGAAATAGTGATGACATTGAAGCGACTGTTTTTCTTTCTTCCCGCATTAGCTACCATTACGGAAAGGGAAGCAACTGTGTACATTAAAGGGATGTTACTCGGACGTCGCCTGCAGCAGCCGCGTGCTCCAGGAGGATGTTTGTCCTCGCCTTGTCCCTGGGGAAAGAAAGATGTCTAGGTTCAAGGTCCCATACAGAATGTCAGATGTCTTGTGTCAAATGTCAGCTGTCGGGATCGCTGCTGTGACATCATCGTGTCATGGAGGACAAGGATTTATGTCTTTACTTCATGTTGAGTGGAGAAGCGTTCACGATGTTTCGGATACAATGATGAATTAACACAATCTGGCCCCTTATAAAAACCATTTTTCTAGCTTCATAGTATAGTCGAATTCCTAGCCTTTTATTGAAAACCACTCGGACATGATTAAGGCAAAGAGGTATTTTACACAGTGGAAAGTTCGGGAAGAATTAAGAGTATTGCCCTCTCAGAAGGCACATGTATTCATTCTTTGCTGACTTAACATCAAGAGTAAGCATGAATGCCTGGTAATGCCCTTAGAAAAGTGTTGCTACTAGTTGTTATATCACTATAGCACACTGTCACACAACCGTCAGGTTTTAGAACATTCATCTTTCATACCCGATGCTTGAGAGTTTTTGGTGTAAAAGAAGAATAAGAGCGGTGAAAATATTTTCGGGAATGACTGGGACACCCTTTCGTATGTTTCTGTAGTTTGATGTGTTAGAAATTAGGTTCAGCTTGTGGGAAATATTTATTTTTTTACCTTTATTTATTTGCAGGTAAAGATGACTTATACATCAAGCACTGCTATAGCTCTATTGAGTAGGCTAACGGGGGGAGAGGGAGGAGGGCGCAAGTGTTCCAGCCCTGTGTACTTTGAAAAATAACAGTATTACAGTGCATGTTGTTGACATAGAAACAGACTTCGCCACAACAACAACAAAAAAAAAGACAACAAATGGCGTTTCATCAGAAAAAAATATATAAAAAGAAAGAAGTCCTAACTATATACTTTTAAAACAAAGTCTTTATAGAAATTCAAACACACACAAAGAAGAAACATAGAGCTCAGATGATCTATTTGTTGCTACATGTGCTAGTCACTAATCTTATTCTGTGCTTCTTTCATTCAAATAGTGACTCGACTATTGGTTGCATCTTTTTTCTTCTTTAATGAATAGATTACGGCAAAGTTTCGAAGGGTTCGAAATGTTTTATTTGCTTCGTAGCAAGTTTTTACAATCTGGAAACCACAGACAGTTTATTTGTCGCTTTCATCCAGATCATCGTTCTGAGCTGCCCATGCCGGCCCATGGTCCCAAGACTGTGGAGGGCACCTAAACCAACTGTTTTTACATCTATCTGATCCAACAGGCTCACAGATACCTGCAAACAAAAATAACTTATTTAAAAAGAGCAATACGTTCTTGTGTAACAACTGTAAAACCAGTTATTTATACTATTTATGGTTCAATGTGGACTGAGTAAACTGCACTTTATCTCACATATATTCACACGCAAGACAACATTTTATAAACATATTTGCATGCACGCGAGCGCGCGCGCGCACACACACGTCCACGAAAATATTCACTTAAAACATTACAGAGAAAATTGAGCATTCTAGATGATTGATGTCAGCCTTGATCACAAAAGCTCATGGACATGAACCATTAATATGCTTTGACAAGCTCCCAACCCCCAACCCCCAATTATGGAATTGATGATATTTCTGACATCTGACGGGGTACTCAATATCGCGAATCCTGTAAGTTCTCCATACCTGGATGTCCTTTGGGTCTGGAGAGCTTGATGGGGTTGTTGGCTTTCCACCGGCACTTGCTGTCGCCCAGCTCCTTGCCGTTGGACTGACCGTCACCGTCGGAGTCCTTCTGGCACAGGGCAGTCGTCCACACATAACCGGCTGCAGCAAAATCCTGGGACAGAACAATAGCAACAATTACTAATCTGTAAATAACTATTACTCAGTTGCTAGTTGCCTCCAACTGTTGCGGGATAGAACGAAATTCTGCGAGAAACATAAAATGTCGGGAAAGTTCTATATGGCAGGGATACAAACAATAGTAATCATGAATGGAAAGCCATCAAGTCAGAAACTGTTCTTTATTAGCGGAAGAGAACAGTGAAATGACTGGGTCTCATGCGTTTGTTTATTTCAGTACAGTATATGTTGACTTGTCCACTTTGTCTCCTCCCTGTCTGGCAGTCAGTCTGACATTTTTATGCTAACGTCTTCCTGGTTGATGCCTGTCTGGTGTGTTTCTTCTTTTTTTTTCGCCGCTTAAAAATATTTACATAAATAAATATAGAAAGTCATTGCATACTTAATGATAGAATGAATTGATTAGACCATTGACTTATCAAAATGACAACACAGAATCAGTAAACTGGAATAAACCTTGCTACAAACAAAATTGAGCATGAGAAATAAACCCACAAGTCCGAAAGGGTTTCTTTGTCCGCCGCCCTGGCTCACTTTGTGACCAACACCAGGCCAAGGAGACTTGTCACATGGGTTGAGCACATTCTTACCATTGGGAATACTATTCTGGAAGGAGGGGTAGGGCTCTGCCAAGGGTAGCAGACACACCAGCAAGATCGAGGTTAGCACCTGATGACAAAACAAACTTTAAATGTTTTCAGATCGCCTGTGGACACAAATCCCTCCACGCGAATATAAACTGTCGTGGGTTACAACAAGAAATGAAAATTTGGATGACTTAGAGCTTGACATAGAATGAATTGAACACATCGAACTTGCAGTCAGGCAAAGTACATAATAACTTACACCACAAAACATACATCGCCCTTAAAACCGTTTACAGTGATTTACTCTTGTGTGAGACAAACACCAGTGATCAATTCTGTTCCAGCTGGCAAATACTTGTGAAGTTAGATGCTCGTGGGCAATATCAGGCACATATAAGAGAACATTCGGTTTTCTTTGTGTATTTTTTTAATGATATTTTGTTTATTTTTACATATTGTCATGTCTGTCATACGGTATAAAATAAGTTGTTTGAAAAAAAACAAACATTTTATTTGTGTCGAGATCCAAAAAAATTGCAAACAACAGCTCTTTTCCTCAATAATGTCCTCAAATAATTTCTGTCTTCCCACATGAAAAGAAAAACATTTCATTGACATTTACTGAGCCTTTGATAAAAGTGTTAACATCATGTGAAGGACAATGCTTGCAGGAAGTGTAGTTAAAAACCAAACACACTTCCAGTCTCAACAATAACAATAACAATACCGAAGATTTCTGTAGCATATTTCTCCACCGTACAGTAGATTTACGAATATGGTCTGGGGTACACAAGGAGCCTGATGTATTTTTGAATTTGGAGATTCGTCAGTTAATATTTAATGTAAATTGGAACATATGAAACCTTAAAGTACAACTTGATGAAAAATTATGAATGTTTGTTTCTATTGTTTGAAGCGTTTTATATTATATTAAACATTTTTATTACTGTTATTGCTCTAGCAGGAGCAATAATAATAAGAAGAAAATGGAATTCATATCGAGCAATATTACAGTTAAAAATAATGTGTAACTGTTATGTTAATGAGACAATGAAAGTCAGGTGTAAGGTACTGTCACCAATGAATTACTAAGTCATCATAAAGTAAAAAGCAAAAACTGACAAACCGAGCACTTCAAAGAACTCCGTAACACGTCAAAGTAAAAGCTCGGGTGGGATAAAGAAAACAGCGATTTTTTTAAAGCAAAAGCAAAGGTCAAGAAAAAAACATTTAAACAGAAGAGGAAGGTAAGAGAAGATTTCACATCAACGCATCATGTGAAGAAAAGAAATGAGTAAAAGTCGTGACCTCTGACATTTACAACACTGACTTGTTGCTGAAGGGAGGAAAGTGCAATCAGCTACTTACAGTGAGGGAGGCCATTCTATGTCCTGAGTCTTGTAGGGAGAACGTCAGCAGTTACAGTACGTTACGTTATATAGCATCGGGAGGGTCGACGTGGTACTGTGACGTCAGAGGTCGACAGCTTGCTCTGAATCCCTTGGTCCGAGGATTGATGTTGAGGTGGGCTGATGTATATGTACAAATATGTTTAGCTCATTGTCGTAGTTTGACTGCTGTCACTTAGTCCTTTAATAAAAACTGTGGTCATGTACTTCTCTTGCGCACACACTTACGCAATCACACGCACACTGTGACACATACATCTGTTTATAATGTTTACTTTATCAAAGTATTATGTTTGTTAATCTCTTTCCGTCTACATGTATATATGTCTGTTTTTCTCGCACGTACTAGGAGGCAGACATTCGCACAGTCCAAGATTTTTGTAGTCCAATAAACTAGTAGATTTTGAAACGTTTTCAATATTTACTGACAATATTAAACTTTCATACGATGCGATACAATTACCATTTATTTCAACTTATTATAAACAAAATAACACTTTGTAGTTTTAACACCTGTTTCCTTTCTAATGTTAGCTGTTCGCTAAGAAACAGTGATAAGATTGAAGCGACTGTTTTTCTTTCTTCCCGCATTAGCTACCATTACGGAAAGGGAAGCTACTGGGTACATTAAAGGGATGTTACTCGGACGTCGCCTGCAGCAGCCGCGTGCACCAGGAGGATGTTTGTTTGTCTTCGCCTTGTCCCTGGTGAAAGAAAAATGTCTAGGTTCAAGGTCCCATACAGAATGTCAGATGTCTTGTGTCAAATGTCAGCTGTCGGGATCGCTACTGTGACATCATGATGTCATGGAGGACCAGGATTTATGTCTTTATTTCATGTTGAGTGGGGAAGCGTTCGCGATGTTCCCGAATTAATGATGAATTAACACAATCTTGCCCCTTATAAAAACCGTTTTTCTAGCTTCATGCTTCATAGTTAGTCGAATCTTAGCCGCCGCAAATTCCTAGCCTTTTATTGAAAACCACTCGGACATGATTAAGGCAAAGAGGTATTTTACACAGTGGAAAGTTTGGGAAGAATTAAGAGTATTGCCCACTCAGAAGGCACATATATGTATTCATTCTTGGCTGACTTAACATCCAGAGTAAACATGAATACCTGGTAATGCCCTTAAAAAAATGTTGCTGCTAGTTGTTATGTCACTGTAGCACACTGTCACACAACCGTCAGGTTTTAGAACATCATTCATCTTTCTATACCTTTATTTATTTGCAGGTAAAGATGACTTATACATCAAGCACTGCTATAGCTCTATTGAGTAGGCTAACGGGGAGAGGGAGGAGGGCGCAAGTGTTCCAGCCCTGTGTACTTTGAATAATAACAGTATTACAGTGCATGTTGTTGACATAGAAACAGACTTCGTCGCAACAAAAAAAAAAAAAAAAACAACAAATCGCGTTTCATCAGAAAAAATATATAAAAAGAAAGAAGTCCTCACTATATACTTTTAAAACATTATTATCATTTAGGTAAGAACAAAAACAAAGTCCTTATAGAAATTCAAACACACACAAAGAAGAAACATGGAGCTCAGATGATATTGTTGCCAACATGTGCTAACCACTAATCTCATTCTGTGCTTCTTTCGTTCAAATAGTAACTCTACTATTGGTTGCATCTTTTTTCTTCTTTAATGAATAAATTACGAGTGACCGGCAAAGTTTCGAAGGGTTTGAAATGTTTTATTTGCTTCGTAGCAAGTTTTTACAACCTGGTAACCACAGACAGATTATTTGTGACAAGTGTTCACTTTCATCCAGATTATCTTTCTGAGCTGCCCATGCTGGCCCTTCGTCCCAAGACTTGACACGGTCAAGACTTTGGAGGGCAACTAAACCAACTGTCTTGACATCTATCTGATCCAACAGGCTCACAGATACCTGCAAACAAAAATAACTTATTTAAAAAGAGCAATACGTTCTTGTGTAACAACTGTAAAACCAGTTATTTATACCATTTATGGTTCAATGTGGACTGAGTAAACTGCCCTTTATCTCACACATATTCACACGCAAGCCAACATTTTTATAAACATATTTGCATGCACGCGAGCGCGCGCGCACACACACACACACATGCACGAAAATATTCACTTAAAACATTACAGACAAAATTGAGCATTCTAGATGATTGATGTCAGCCTTGATCACAACAGCTCATGGACATGAACCATTCATATGTTTTGACGTGCTCCCAACCCCCATCCCCCAACCCCCAACCCCCAATTATGGAATTGATGATATTTCTGACATCTGACGGGGTACTCAATATCGCGAATCCTGTAAGTTCTCCGTACCTGGATGTCCTTTGGGTATGGAGAGGGGGATGGGGTTGGTGGCGTTCCACCGGCACATGCTGTCGCCCAGCTCCACGCCGTTGGACTGACCGTCACCATCGGAGTCCTTGTAGCACAGGTCAGTCGTCCACATATAACCGGCTGCAGCAAAATCCTGGGACAGAACAATAGCAACATTTACTAATCTGTAAATAACTATTACTCAGTTGCTGGCTGTCCTCCAGCTGTTGCGGGATAGAACGAAATCCTGCGAGAAACATAAAATGTCGGGAAAGTTCTATGTGGCAGGGATACAAACAATAGTAATCATGAAAGGAAAACCATTAAGTCAGAAACTGTTCTTCTTTAGCGGAAGAGAACAGTGAAATGACTGGGTCTCATGCGTTTGTTTATTTCAGTACAGTATATGTTGACTTGTCCACTTTGTCTCCTCCCTGTCAGTCTGACATTTTTCTGCTAACGTCTTCGTGGTTGATGCCTGTCTCGTGTGTTTCTTCCTTTTTTTCGTCGCTTAAAAAGATTTACATAAATAAATATAGAAAGTCATCCCATACTTAATGATAGAATGAATTGATTAGACCATTGACTTATCAAAATGACAACACAGCATCAGTAAACTGGAATAAACCTTGCTACAAAAAAAATTGAGCATGAGAAATAAACCCACAAGTCCGAAAGGGTTTCTTTGTCCACCGCCCTGGCTCACTTTGTGACCAACACCAGGCCAAGGAGACTTGTCACATGGGTTGAGCACATTCCTACCGTTGGGAATTCTATTCTGGAAGTAGGGGAAGGGCTTTGCCAAGGGTAGCAGACACACCACCAAGATCGAGGTGAACACCTGGTGACAAAACAAACTTGAAATGTTTTCAGATCGCCTGTGGACACAAATCACACCACGCGAATATAAACTGTCATGGGTTACAACATGCAATGAAAATTTGGATGACTCAGAGCTTGACATAGAATGAATTGAACACATCGAACTTGCAGTCAGGCAAAGTACATAACAACTTACATCACAAAACATAGATCGCCCTTAAAACCGTTTACAGTGATTTACGTTTGTGTGAGACAAACAGAGATCAATTCTGTTCCAGCTGTGAAATACTTGTGAAGTTAGATGCTCGTGGGCAATATATGGCACATATAAGAGAACATTCGGTTTTCTTTCTGTATTTTTTAAAAAATGATATTTCGTTTATTTTTACATATTGTCATGTCTGTCATACGGCATAAAATAAGTTGTTTGAAAAAAAAAACATTTTATTTGTGTCGAGGTCCAAAAAAATTGCAAACAACAGCTCTTTTCCTCAATAATGTCCTCAAATAATTTCTGTCTTCCCACATGAAAAGAAAACATTTCAGTGACATTTACTGAGCCTTTGATAAAAGTGTTATTATCGTCTCATGTGAAGGACAATGCTTGCATTACATCGTTGCAGGAAGTGTACTTAAAACCCAAACACTCTTCTAGTCTCAACAATAACAACACCGAAGATTTCTGTAGCATATTTCTCCACCGTACAGTAGATTTACGGATATTGTCTGAGGTACACAAAGAGCCTGATGTATTTCGGAATTTGGAGATTCGTCAGTTGATATTTAATGTAAATCGGAACGTATGAAACCTTAAAGTACAACTTGATGAAAAATTATGAATGTTTGTTTCTATTGTTTGACACGTTTTATATTATATTAAACATTTTTATTGCTGTTATTGCTCTAGCAGGAGCAATAATAATAAGAAGAAGATGGAATTCATATCGAGCAATATTACAGTTAAAACAGACAAGGAAGGTAAGAGCAGACACCGACGATTTTACATCAACCCATCATGTGAAGAAAAGAAGTGAGTAAAAGTCGTGACCTCTGACTTTCATAACACTGACTTGTTTCTGAAGGGAGAAAAGTGTAATTAACTACTTACAGTGATGGAGGCCATTCTATGTCCTAAGTCTTGCAGGGAGAACGTCAGCAGTTACAGTACGTTACGTTATATAGCATCGGGAGGGTCGACGTGGTACTGTGACGTCAGAGGTCGACAGCTTGCTCTGAATCACTTAGTCCGAGGATGGATGTTGAGGTGGGCTGATGTATATGTACAAATATCTTTAGCTTAGGACCGTAGTTTGGCTGCTGTCGCTTAGTCCTGTAATAAAAACTGTGGTCATGTACTTCTCTTACGCAAGCACAATTTTCTTTTCATCAGTTTCCCAAAGACAGAGACATACAAGCCTGACACACAGAGTGCGTCATACGGATAAAAAGGTGACGTCAAATCTTCGCAATGATACAGATACAGACACTTCCTGTCAGAGACTGACGTCACAATAAGACTATGACATCACAACAAGACTCGTCTGCTTGACCATCTCGGGAAGCTATCGTGGTTACTCGGCGGAAGGACACAAGGATCGATTTCACTGGATTTTTTCAATTTTTATAAACATCGGCAACCGACATAGTGCTAATAAGTGTTAATTAAGTGAGAAACGAATCATTTATTTCTCCTGTATTGCTCTCGTGCTCTGTAATTGTAACTAAATATAGTTTTGACCGTCGCCACAGCCTTATCACAAACCTTTAGAGTCCCTTTAAAGGGATGTTACTCGGACGTCGCCTGCAGCAGCCACGTGCACCAGGACGATGTTTGTTTGTCCTCGCGTTGTCCCAGGTGAAAAAAAGATGTCTAGGTTCAAGGTCACAAACAGAATGTCAGATGTCAGAATATCAGAATGTCAGATGTCTTGTGTCAAATGTCAGCTCGCGGGACTGCTGCTGTGACATCATCATGTCATGGAAGTCCAGGATTTATGTCTTTACTTCATGTTGAATGGGGAAACGTTCGCGAAGTTTCGGATGTAATGATGAATTAACACAATCTGGAGCCTTTAAAAAACCGTTTTCTAGCTTCATTGTATAGTCGAATCTCTCTTTCTCCCTCTTCTCTCTCTCTCAGTGGAAAGTTCGAGAAAGAATTAAGGGGACTGAGTATCATCCGCTCAGAAGGCGCAAACTTGTATTCATTCTTTGCTGAGTAAACATTAATGCTGGGTAATGGCATCAGAAAAAAATGTTGCTACTAGTTGTTGTCACCATACCACACTGTCCCACAACTGTGAGGTTTTAGAAGAACATTCATCTTTCTATACCCGATGCTTGAGATTTTTAGGTGTAAAACAATAAGAGCGGTGAAAATATTTTCGGGAATGACTGGGCATCCTTTCGTGCGTTTCTCAAGTTTGAAGTGTTAGAAATTAGGTTGAGCTTGTCGGAAATTTTTTTGTTTTACCTTTTTTTATTTGCAGGTAAAGATGACTTATACATCAAGCACTGCTAATGCTCTACTGAGTAGGCTAACGGGGCGAGGGAGGTGGGTGCAAGTGTTCCAACCCTGTGTACTTTGAGAACATAACTATGTCACACACACACAGCCAGTAGTAACAGGTATAAGATGAACGTCAAATGTTTTATCTTAGATCTTTCCATTTTCTAACCGCTTGCCAGCACGAGACAATAGCAGTTATCTCAAAAATGCAAGGTTAAAATTTAGTTCGTTGTACAGGAATATTATTAAAATGATGTTTGTCTTGATTTCTGTTTTTTTTTATTATTATTATTTTACTAATGGAAAAACTTAAGTCTTTGGCTTGTTTACCTTGTATGTTTGTGAAATATTTTATTCGTTTGCAAGCAAAACTATACAAAATACTTGTCAATAGTACATTTATGAGTCTCTTGCACCAAGCTTTTGTTTTAAAGCAAAAAAAAGGTCATAGGTCAGATATTACATGATATTCGGTTTGCTGGACACGTCATCGCATTAAGTCAAGTATTTTATTTCTTTATTTATTTTTTGCTATTGCTGAGTGAAAGCTTTAAAACTCGCTACCTCTGGTAGAGAATGGTGCATGACGACATTTTTTTGCCTTGAAAAACAATTTTAGCGAGTGTTTTCGGTAACATTTGTTTATGTGACTGCGTGTAAAGAAACAAATAAAATTGTTTATATCCTGTTACAGAAGCCCCTTGGGAAAGAGCTAGATTTTATTTATTTGTCAAGGCTATTCAGAAAGCTATAAAATACAATAAATTCTGTTACATCAACTATTCAGCATGTCTCAAAAGTAAATATTTCAATAATTCTTTCGAAACAGTTTCAATACTGCTATGCATCAGCAAAGTTTGTTCAATGCACACACACACACACACACACGCGCGCGCGTGCATGGTTATTTCTAATCTTGGCATGAAGGGAAATTTCGGAAACTCCCACTAGAGTGCACTCGTATCTCAGAAGCCACACTTTACTGACATGACCTCATTAGTCAGCATTTATGTTTATATTATCTGACATTATTTCTCCCGTCCTTGTCTTTGACCCTTTCCTGCCTGACTGGCTGGCTGGCTGGCTCTCTTTTTCATGTTGGCTTCCCTATCTCTTTCAAAATAAGACGAATTCTTTAAATGGGCGTGAGTGGGGGTAAATACCTTTCTAAAGTGGAGTAAGGCTCAGTGAAAGATAGTCTGTCCCCAGATTTTAGTCTGGTGATTATCCCCTTCTCGTTGTTGAGATACAAGTCGGTATCTATGCACAGGAATGAGTCAACAAGTATGTTGTAAATGTAAGGCACCAGGAGTCTCAGTAAAGCTACCTTTCATGCCTGTATTACATAGTACAAATATAAATAATCTTCTACTTATCTCTCGCTGACCGCAGTAGACGTGCTATTTTTTTACATTCTGTGACTTAGTTCTGCCCCATAGTAATTAACTACTTTTAAGTTTGTCAAAAATTATTTATTTTAATATTTTTATTTGAAAATAAATCTGGCTGTAAGTGAAATTAACTGTAAGTTGTTCACCGGGTCTAGAGTGTGGATGTGGATGTCGGAGACCTACCCTCTCCGTCAAATGCCTTTTACCTCCCCTGATACACCAAGCACTGCTAATAATCTGTTGAGTGAATGTGGATATGTAAGTGTTTTCCGTAATTTGAATATAATTAGTCACACACACACACACACACACACACACGCAAAATTCATTCAGATGTGGGTGGCCGTGTGGGTATGCTGCTTGTAATGGAAGAAAGACAAGTGAAACAACTGATATTTCTTAGCTCATGATTTATTCTCAATAAACCCTAAATTATGTTCTCTCCCTTTTCTCTCTTTCTCTCTCTCTTCACACACACACACAGAGTCAGCGCCAGAAGGAACAGGTGTAAGATGGAGCTCAAATGTTTTATCTTCGATCTTTTAGTTTTTCATAAGTAGCCGACATGACATAAAAGCAGTTAGCACAATAATCTAACTATACATCATAGTAGTGGATACCTGTTGTTTGTCTTTTATTCTGCCTTCTTCTATCAATATTTTACAAGTGTGAAAGGTTAAAAGTCTCTTCCCCAAGTAGCCTGTAAGGGGTTTAAATGTCTTATTTGTCAAGCAAATCTGTACAAATGACTTGGCAGTCATTTTGTGGGCCTGCATGCCGTGAAGCAGATTCCTGTAGCGGGCTGCTGGTGTCAGGATGTCGGACGGAAGGTGAAAGGTCACTAAGGGCAAGCAATCCAACTGTTTCCACATTTACTGGATCCAACAGGCTCACAGATACCTGCAAGCAAATGAGTTGTGTAACATCGTGAACAAATTAAGTGTGGATAATAAACCTGTACATAGTGTTGCAATCGATACCTAGTGTAATTTTCAAAAAAGTATTATATTATACTAACAAATAATTGGTTTTGACCTATGGGGTACACTGTACTTTCTTTATCTACCACAGACGTAAAAAACCATGCTTATATACACACATGGGCGCGCTAACACGCGTACATACATGTTAGTACATAGATGCATGTAAGTACATGTACATTGATAAGTATATAAATAGATATGCATACATACACGCATGACTAGACTTTGATTTATTGCATTCTAAATGTTTAAAATGGCATACTTGGACACTTTCATCAGATGGAGAACAGACTATGAGCATTTGACAGATGTTCAGCTAAATATTACAGTTAGAGAATATAACAGGTTTTGAAATGAATTTCACGATTTATTTGAATAATTAAATATTCACGCTGGAGATTAACAGACGTGATGTAATCTTGAATAATTATTCAGGATGTAGTTTATCCTCGAAAACATTTCTATTGTCAGTACCTCTTTATGCACAGAATAAAAGGCTTTGAATTTACATATTAGCAAATAAAAACATGGATCCATAACAGATTAAGATTAGTCCAAGCTTTGCATACCCGGATGTCCCTTGGGACTGGCGAGGTTGATTGGATTAGAGATGCTCCACCCACAGCTGACGTCACCCAGTTCCTCGCCGTTGGACACGCCATCATTGTCAGAATCCTTCCGACACAACTCAGGAGTCCACATATTTCCAGCAGCGGCAAAATCCTGGAAGAGAAAAGACAGTAGCAATTAGAATTTTTTTTTTTTGCTGCTGCTAATGCATGCGTTCTAGTTTATGAGAATCACTTTAGAGGAACAGGTCAGAGTTTATATTTTTTGATAATTCAAATTTTCATGTAGCTTTGATTGAAGAACGAGGTGACGTTTGCGCACGTGAAGCGATGTGCTTTGTTACACAGAAATTTGTTAGACAGAGTGATTATCTACAGGACAGGAGAAAGAAACCTGTTCTCTCGAGACCATGTCCTGCTCGGGGTGGTCAGTGAGAACACTTACGTCAGTCACGTGGTTCTTTCTTTAAAACTATAAAACTACAAGTGTACATTTCAGGTAACTGCATTAGGTCTGTGTATGAAAGATGATAGGTTCAAAATGTTTGAAGTATTTCAACTTCAATGTTACTGAAAATATTCAATTCAGCAAATTAAATATCGTAACATAAGAACACACACCAGTTAATATTAATATTCAACTTTTACACGTCGACAGCTAAAGCAATAAAAAGAGAGACAGAGAGAATACAAAAAGAAGGGGACAGAGAAAGATGGAGACTTGAAGACCTGATACAGGACAACAAATACACCTACAGCTCCGAAAAGATTTTTTTGTCCGCCGCCCTGGATCGCTCGGTGGCCCACCCCAGGCCAAGGTATTAGGTTACAGGGGTTAAGTACATTCCTGCCGTTAGGAATACTGTCCTGAAAGGATGAGTAGGATTCTGCCAAAGGTAGCAACGCTACCGCCAAGATAGAGGTGAACACCTGGACACAAAACAAATGTGGACAAAACAAATGTCAGACAAAACAAATTTCGGTGTCAGAAAGCTTGCAGAAATTTTTTTAAAAACGCCACATAGAGCATTTCACAGCAGGAAGCAAGACAGCGGGCAATAAAATGTGTCACGTGACGCACAATACCGCGTGCAATAAAAACATAGGATGGGATACATAATAGCAATGAAACAGAATTTGTCACGCAGTCATGAAACGGCATCCTTGAAAAGACCATCCTTACAGAACAGTCAGCTAACTGTCAAAACAGTGCGAAAGCATAAATAATTTTTAAAGGGAGATAAAGCTATAAAGCGAGAAAAGCTGGTAAAGGAAGCAAACCAATGTCAGGGAGGTAACCCCGACAGCTGAGTGGTCTCCGCGAAAATTTGTCTAACAGAACTTGTTGCACATATAGCTAGGGATTGATATTTTGTTCAAACAACGGATAATATTAGTAGTATCGTCGCAATATGAAGTACAAAGACAAGAAGAAGAAATGTTAAGGTTGTAAGATCACCCAAAGTGTAAATGCATAAAGCTTTAACAAGTATTTCTGAGTAGATTAAAATGGCTTTGATAAATAATAACAGCTCTAATGATAAAATAATAATAAAGCATTTCATTCACTTACTGAACCTTGAGAAAAGATGAGTATCCACTTGTTTTCAATGAAATGTTTGCAGTAAATAATGCATTTAGCTGTTGTTGCAATAAAACTGTCAAGTATTACAGATGTCGTTAGTCAAAGTGTGTGCAACAAGACAAATTTGAAAGAGCGAGGTGTGAGAGAAATATTCATCAAAGTCAAACAACCCAAGTGATCAAGAAGGACTTTGCAGGTACTTATCACAGAAAGACGTAGAAAATAACAAAACAAACATTTAAAAGAACAGAGGAAGGAAGACATTAAAAGAAGATCACCAATAAACGTAGAACAGACAAGATGCCCTGAGGAGGTGCATAAAGAAAAGAAAGGAACTTTTTTAAAAGACAAGGTGAAGTTCATGATGCAAATTTCTGCCTGGTTTTCTTAGGACTGTCAGGTGTAACTTAAGTGAGAAAAACATAAATAAGCTTAAAACAATTGCTTACAGTTACAGATGTCATCCTAGATTCCCGTCCTCAAGTGAGACAGGAAGCAGGGCAGAGTTTCTCAGTTATATAGCACTGGATGAGCCGTTATGGCCTTTGTGACATCAGAGGTCGCCACAATTTATTCAGATCGTCCTACAAGTGGGCTGAGGTACGAGTTTTAAATCCATTGCTTTCGGGGCATGTCTGCAGGTAATCCTTGAGTCCATCCTAGAATCTTTGTGTTGCACCCACCTGTCATTCAAACGTGTTAAATATTCTCTTGAATTCATCAAAGCATTTTGTGTCTGTCCATCTCTGGCTATCCTGTGTATCTATCTCTCCAAACACACGCTGACAGATAAACAAAAGAAACATTATAACAAATTATTATCTTTTACTACATTAACTATTCAAATAAACAATCAAATTAACATATTTTTATAGTTTGGTTGCTTGATTAATATATTTGTTGCGCTCATATTTTATTTGTGGCCCCACGAATAAGACAAATATCCTCTGGTTATCCTTTCCCAGGTTCTAACATTAAAGGGACGTTACTGCGGAGTAGCCCGAGCAGCTTCAAATGCGCATGCGCCACGTCCTAGAGTTCTCTCCCCTGGCGATAATGCCGCCGCTACAAAGTCAACAAACAGAATGTCATGTCAAACGTCACATGGCAGACGTCACTTTCCCGGATGCACCTGTAACGTCACACAATGGTGTCGAAAATTTTTATTGCAGTTCGTAGAAGCAGCTTTTAAAAATTACAGGTAGGAAATGGCGTCGTGTTGAAAAACCAGTTTCTGCAATGGTTTTTTGTTTCTGACAAATTAATGATGTGCCAGAAACTAGGCGCGTTTCGGATTAGCCGACCTTTATACCTGGAGGTGGAAGTTGCTGAAATTATTTGATTTGTAGACAAGAGTTTGGAAGAAATGCTTAGTGTAAACTCGCGGTCACACACACTGACACACACATACACAGTACGCAAAGGTGTTTATACAAGTAGATGAGGGCTAATAGATGTATAGGCTGTATGAAAAGGTGTGGATACGTGTGAATGAATATGGAGGAAAGTGTGCGTGTGTTGATAGTTGTGATACAGTACATAACAACTTTATTGATTCCCAGGGGCAATTCAAGGTAGTGCTCGTACTAGCAATAGTGTATATATGAACATGATATAAAAGAGATAGTATAAATGTACATGTTGAAATAGTGTCCTTCTCACACACATTCTCTCCCTTATTACACCAGCTTGACTGTCTGCAAGTAAAGGTTCCTGGTGTCATAAGAGTGTGAGAACTATATATATGCTTTCTATTAAATCATTGGTTTCTTGTTCTCCAGAGCAGCCTCGCTCCTCAGACACTTGTTTTCCAATGCCTGGAACCGACGCTTCATATCCGTAAACCAGGATCGGTACTACAAAGAATTTGTACAGATTACACTTCGTAGTAATCCTGATGTTATGGCTGCCCATGGCCATTGACGATGTTTTTTTTTTTTTGTTGTTGTTGTTGTTGTTATGATCCTGGTGTGGACACTTGTCGTAGAATTGTTGCCAGTGATCATTATTTATGCTACCTGAATGAGAGCGGTGCAGGTGTAAAAGACCATTGACACCTTCCCTACTACCCGATGGTCATGGCTGAGTATGGCTTGTTGCCGGCAACACAAGGCGGCGCTAGGCTACCCGGACAAGCTGCACTTTCACACTTTTCCCTTTTGGTCACATGTTGAAATTATTTTATCTTTAATTAAATATGCCTGAAGCGCTTTAATTTATTGTAGGGTATAATTAAATTTGTTTAATGGCCAATGGTAGGGACACTGCCAATTAATTTGCAGTCCTTGATTCACTGTCGAGATATAGAGGATATGTCTCTAGTAAATCGGTCTCTATGTGCAATTTAAGAAATCGCAGTGAATTTTGTTGTTGTTGTTGTTGTTGTTGTTGTTGTTGTTGTTGTTGTTGGCCACATTATTTCGGCCGTCTATGCATGGTACACGTTGTCCTTTTCGCATACTGTAAGACCCACCACTGTCACCGGCAGTCATAAACGTCCTTCATAATATTTAAAATCGTGTGCAATAAATCACCAAGAAAGGCAGATGTGGGAGGATCAAAAAGATATTTCAGAATTAGTATAAAGCGAGGAGCATCGGTGGTCTAGTGGTAGAATACTCGCCTGCCACGCGGGTGACCCGGGTTCGATTCCCGGTCGATGCATAATGTTTTGTCGATTTGCTTTATTTTTATAATAACTGTTAAACACTGGTGACTGTGCTGACATGTAAGACAACAGTGTATATCTAGCTGTAGCACTCGTTCGTGCATCCTTCCTGTCTCGTGCACTGATATTTTAAAAAGTTCTTTATATTTTACAAAATATGTTTACTCGGTGTACGAATTCTCATCCAACAATATGAACACGATATTTTATTTACTTTGTTTTGGATGCCACGTCCAGTTAGAAAATATGAACCTCCACGACCTGCTTTGTGTGAGAGAGAGAGGGCGGTACCCATCTCCCCTCACACTTCCTACCGTCTGTGTAGTTAGTACATACCTATTCTCAACAACTGGATCGACTGGGTAGTTTGTTGCGAGTAAAGTGAGGTCTCTAACACCTCTCACTTCTCAATGAATGGAGGGTTAGTGATCTACCATTACAATACTTGCAGGCATATGCACAACATACTGGCTCCCAATATTTTGATCCTACACACAGTACACGTCTGCTTCGCTTGCCAGTAACAAGGCCACGGTGTGTTCCAACGAAGCTGTAAACGTTCGTCGCCACATCCGGGGATGACCTCGATGACACTCTCACATAAAAATAAATCATTGCCAAAAGCAGACGTGGAAGGATGAAGATGATTTTTCATACCTTAGAACTGTATGACAGGCGCATCGGTGGTCTAGTGGTAGAATACTCGCCTGCCACGCGGGTGACCCGGGTTCGATTCCCGGTCGATGCAACTTTTTGGTCGCATATACTCCCTAATCATTGTGCTTCTACAACTGTTAGTATAATAACAGTAATGAGGACAAGCTCTGATGGGGAAAAAAACCAGTATCGGAGAGACGAGCGTTAGAAAAAAAAAGGATTTCTGTTTATTAAAAACTCCGCGCTTCAAAGAGTGAATATGTGTGAAAAGTGGAAATCTGAAGACAGACTCAGCTAACAAGCGAGGTTTCAGACAAGAAAGAAATCAGCAAAGAGAGACCGAGTATGAGCTATAGGCTTCTCCGCACTTTAATACAAAGCATGTAACAAGAACAATTTAGCATCTTCCACACTTCTTCCAGCTTCTTAAATAAACTTCAGCAAGCCAAGATGTTTATCAACAGCAGTTATCACCTAACTCTTACCGTTTATTTTCAAGTGCTTTCATGATAAATGATGTAAGTGAGACTGTTTCTATTTTTTTTCATGCGTTTGGAGTTCATACTTCTTAATGTTTAGCAGAGATCTGAGTTCTCTGGTCAGTCAGGTTTGGATAACAGGTAAAATCCTTGTATGGTAGAGTCAACATAGAAGGTAATATAGAAAGAGACAACATTTGTAAAGGCATTAAGATTGTTGCCTAAATTGCAAAAACCCTCCCAAAAGTTTCAGAAAACAAAACGACAGGTGAATTTTAAAAAAACAGCAGGAAAGAAAGGAAAAACATGAGACCGCCATGCAGGTGTGGTCAAACACTAAAGTAACTCCTCCTACATGTCCAGACTCGGGGTAATGATAGAATTATTGCTGGCTGTCAAAGAGTTACCAATGAAATTTGTAATTAAAACAAGGAAATCTGCCAACGAGTACGCTGGGCATTATAGTCCCCCCTTGTCAAGAGGCAGCGAGCTGGCTGTCCTCCGTATTTATAGTAATTAAAGCGCCAACGTGGCCTGGTGACATCAGGTGACACACTTACACACACTCACGCACACACAGGTATACTAATGCTCCACTTTTAAAACCTGACACTTTTAAAACGAGACATATTTTCTGTGAGACAATGTACAGCCTGCTCCTTCACCTGTCTTCTGCCTTCTTCGATAAATAAGGTTCAGATCGTCTGGATGGGAAAGGTGTGTATGTGTGGGTGGTGATGGAGGTAGGTAGTTAAGTGTGAACTCGTATGTAGGACCTGATGGCCTCAACGTGTGTCACTGTTTTCTCCCTCCACCTAGGTTTTATCGCAGGAGCTAAACATAATTCAGACTACTCCCTGTAAGTCTCTGCTCGTTCATCAGTCAGTCTTGATTGATTCTTAATTAGAATGTCACGAACCACAACTATCAGGGCTGAAACAAAACAGTACAACAGCAATCGCTGGGAAAATGATTTTATTTCCTTTAAACAAATAAAAATAATGTTCTTAGCTAAGAGTTTGAACATGCAGGTTACTGCCAGGCTGCTCTCACAATCACTTCTTCTCTTCAGGAAAGCGGCAAGAAGACGAGCTTTTCCGAAAAAAAAATCAAATATGTGGACAAAAAGAAAATGCATCCCTCCAAATATTCAGTTCAAAAGCGATTTTGACGACACATATAGTCTGTGATGCAAGAGTAACCCAGAAATGTATGTTCATGTTAATTACTTGCAACCTGTTCCTTCTGTCCACTATATTTATCAGCAAACATAATTACAACTTTCTTTCTATTTGCTGAAGCTGTCAGACGAAAAGAAATATGTGGACGACATGAAGTCAGCGATTCCTGCAGATTGTTTTCCACCAGCCTGCATTCCTTTTGTGATGATCGCTTGCCCTGAAAAGATAGATGAAGCTCCCCTGTCAAATATTTATTATTTTGCTGCTGATGATTCAGTAGATAACACAATTAACTTTAATTATTACAACAAAGAGTTATGGTGAGAGTAGTTCACTGAGTGAGAACTTTTATAACAGGAATGACAGAGTGTACCCCGTGAACAAAATGTTTTCAACACAATCTTTTACCAACTCAGGCTTGATGACTACTCACTTCACATCAGTTATCATCGTTTGCAGCCTTTTGCTTGTCCACCGTCTTGCAGGTGGCGTACTCGTTGCCCTCTGCCCTCAGTCTGTCTTCATTCGCGGCTTGATCTTTACCCTCCTTCACACCTTTCTGCTCAAACTCACCCTCCACCTCCTGCTTGACGGCCGTGGTTTGGTATTCGGGGGGAGGGGTGAAAGGTGAAATCATGTAAAAGTTGTTCTCAGCTGCTGGCGGAAGTTTCTCCGGGTGGCGCTCCAGGTCGATGGACTTCTTCTTCCGGCGGCATCGCACGCACAAGCAGACGACGAGACACGTCAACAACAGAAGTGCCCCACAACCACCAGCCATGGCCAAGATGACCCACATGGGAAACATTCCTGCCTTTGAGACCTCGATGACTTGTTCTTGCATGTGTGCACTGGCTGCCTGCAATAATAACAGTTTCATGCAAAGGAATCCAAACACACTTAAATTTTAAGTTCTCTTGTCTGCGGTGTCAGGAGTGAGAAATTACTGTTATTCTGAATATTCCAACTTCTAAGGATTGAGGCTTTAAAGATAAAATGATTTACCAAGGAATACAACTTTCTTTTTTTTCCCTTTCGTACAAATTTTTAAAATTTATTTATAATTCTATCGTATGGGCGGGCTTTTGAAAGCCATTATTTCTCTCTCCCAACCATCTGTGCGTGCATGTGTGTGTGTGGAGAGAGAGAAAGAATACATGACTTAAAGAGCTAAAGACGGGGAGTTGGATCGAGAGAGCCCAAGATACTTGGGTCAAAAGAGAGAAATGAGGTTTGCTTTTGTCTACAGGAAGGCTTTAAAATCTTTTTGTCTCATTTTTTTTTTTTTGACACAACTTTGGTTTTGACACCATACATAGTGCACGGAGTAATGGTGTCCCTCGAGCTCGGTGGCGAGAGGTAGACAAGCAAACTGTATGCACTGGGATTAATGCAGGTTGTAAAATGCTCGCAGGAACAAAGACAACACAAAGGACCTTGTGTAATCCTGTAAACTGGCCTACCCTACCCTACCCTACCAGTTTGGGTTTTTAGCTACCTGAGAGGAACAACCATCTCTTAACTGGCAAAAGCTTGCCTTCGCCCTTTGTTTTCAAGAGAATATCCAACTTCTTGTTTACTCTTTCTCATAGTTTGCTGAAAGTAATTTTAACTGTTGGGTTTTTTTACTATTTATTTTAGAAAGGAAACAACAAATGAAGAAACTGTTTGGTTTTTAAATGTTTGTCTTTTAAATTAGCGTTCATTGATATACATGTAAGAATTTTTTTGCATTGTTGTTTTTTGTAACTAGGTTATTTACAAAAAAAAAAAAAAAAAAAAAAAAAAAAAATTTGCAGTGTTGTTTGCTTTACTTTCTCCATTACGACCATCTGTTTCACTGTAACTGAGGACTAACGGGCTGTTAAACACTTGTACCTCGCGTGTTGTCAGTCACTGATGTCAGGAGGTTAATTAGAACATAGATATCCATAGACACATGCGAGCGCGTTCACACACACACACGCACACATGCACGCACTCACGCACAGATATGAACATAGATCTTCATCACTCACTCGCTCATGCTCGCACGTACTTATAAATAATAATAATAAACTCATGCATTCCCATTTCACACACAAATTTAAGCATAGATGAATAGAAATTAACAACTAAAATGAAATAACGAAAAAAACGGAGCTAACAGAATAAAGAATGTTATCCAGTCTGTCATCAAGCTACATCACATGCTGTGGAAGGAAGTAGCAAGGAAAAACAATGTCAAAAAAAGTTTCCTCCAACGTATTTCGTTGGCGGCGAGGTCGCGACAGTGACATTTGTTTTCGTGCGGAAAATGCTGTCCTGTCTTCATAAATACTTAGTGAAAAATGGAGAGGAAATAAAAGCCCTTCCAGCACAATTAACAGTTTGTTTTACGTGGTGGGAGCAGATGGGACTGAAAAAAACGTCCACGTCTCTACATGCACTTCCCTGAGTCTGAAGATAAGTTTTATTACATTAATTAAAATGTGGACCCACTCCTTGAGCTTGCTCGAACGAAAATGTGTGCATGTGGTGAGAGAGTTAGTCTTCCACCAACTTTGAATCCAGTTTTCAAGAAACTGAAATTAAGATGTAGTTGAAGTCACTAGTTCTTGAACACTGTATTCACTTGACTAACTCGAAAAATGGACACCCGTCAAAGGCTGATTTTAACCGAACAAATACAGACAAACTTTTAACTTTGACAAAGTTATTTTATCAGGATTTTACAGAAAATTCGCATGCTAATAATGGAGCATCAAACCTCCGAAGTTTCATTGTATTGACAAGTTAGTGGGAAACCATCGGGTTCCGTGCGATCTTTACACACAACTTAGCCAAACTTGGTTAATTAAACATTTGGTTAATTATTAAGAAAGGCCTTCAGTAGAAAACCAACTATCCTGAGTAAGTTCTGACACCTGTGGTACTGTACCTTGTGTTCGTGTTCAGGGATGTTCTTTAACGATGCCTTGCGTGCAGCAGAGTCTCTTCCTGAAGGGACAGAAGAATCCCCACCAGAGACTTTGGCATCAACTGCTGGTGGGGAGGCGGTGGCGGCGGTGGTGCCGGCTGATGAGACTGTGGACAAGCATGTCACAACATCAAATTGCAGTGAGATTGTTTCCTTTCCCTGTCCGCTCCTACCCCTGTCTTTGCTTTTATGGGTATGTCCTTTTGTGGGTGTATCCCTCTTTTTCCTTCTGTCTCTCCCCAGTACTACCGGAATATTTAGGAGCAAACCAACCCCAGAAATTTATTCAAAACAGTACCTTTTTATATTTTATATGTTTTCAATCATATTTAAATATAGTTTGAAGTGATGAAAGACGCCAAGAGAACTTTCTACTTCGCTTAGTTTCGAAGTGCTGTCTACTGTAAATGACTATATTGTAGGAACCAGGGAGGCAAAGAGCGGGGAGGGTCAGCGCCCCCTCAACAAAAAAATTTAAAAAAAATGAGAATGTCGTTCACTGTCAGCGAGTTTGCATCCTCTCCCCGCCAAAAAAAAAAACAAAAAAAAAACACCACCAAAAGCTGAGCATCTTCCTACGCCACATAGTCGCTATATTGCTGACATTATTTCTCACATTATTGTGCCATGTATCAGACATTTCCAGTATGTGAGGACCTACCTCTGTCTGGAAAAGATGGCGCAGGATTTGGGAAGATCGGTGGTGACGTCATCCCGGCGGCAACCTTTCCAGTCGCCTCTTCTTGGACTACATTGGACAATAGTTCGAGAGTATCCCGAATCAGAGGTAATGTATAATATGAAGCCATTAAAATAATTATATATTTTTGTAGTAATAGCAGCAGTAGCAGCGATAGTAATAGTACTTCGTACATTATCAGTGACAGAGGAGTTTGAATTTTATTCATGAGGATGATGATAATAATAATAAATGCAAAACTTGTAAAGCGCATACTCACACTCCTAAGGAGCATGCTCTTAGCGCTTAAGAACAATAACAAAATAAGGACAGCATACGAGGGACAGGAAAACAAAGAAATAACACATCAACTATAAAAGAATAAACAATATTAACGAATAATAAAATAAAGACAGAAATATAGAAAAACAGGAAACACAAATAGGAACCAAATAACAAGAACAAGAGCTGAGAGTAACATGATACTGTAAAGGAAGGGTGTGAAAAAGGACTAGAATTATGGGAAGAGGTGTTTTTTTTTCCAGTGCATGAAGGAATCACATTTAATGAATAAAATATTTTCTGCTTTATTAAATCTGCTTTAAATTGTCCTACTTCGCAAGCGCAGACAAAACTGTCCCAGGAATGCCAATGTCGACTGCAGCATCCTTTTGCCCACAGCCCCAACCTGATCGGTTCCACACAGGTCCTGAGCCTGCTGCATAATGCAGGGTCCGATCACCTGACTGTTCCTGTTCAATGAAAAATGCTCTTTAGACAGAATTAATCGTAGAGGATGGTTAGAATCAGTAGATAAATAACGGACAACAATCGGATGATTGAAGCTGATCAGCTTCTTAGTTTCCTTGTCCAGAACATGCTTTCCTGAGTATTTCTTACCTGCAGACTTGAGAAAGCTGTTCCTGGTTCTGAGAGTTGATGATATCGAAGAGAGAAGTGGTGATGCCAGCCTGAGCAAGGCAGCCATTAAGAAGGGCTTCTGTTTTAGTTTTGCACTCGGCGATCCTTTGTATTATCGTCAGTTCTTGACTGGCTGTCCCTGAACACAAAACGAGACTGTGTTTATTATGCTGTGTCCTGAGATCAATCTGAATTCTGAGCCAAATTCTAAAAAAAGCTCAAAAAACTAATATTTCTTGATTTTTTGGAGTCATGCTTTTTTACGATCGACAAAGCCACTGTTTCTTGACAGAATGTTTATGATTATAGACCAACTCCTGGAAAGAAACACTTTTATCTACTAATTACTGCGATATACACAAGGTTTTCTACTTTCCCTAAAAGTCTACAATGGCAAAGAATGAGAGAAACCTAAGTGTCCACCTAAATGGCCCGGTCAGTGATGATATTTTACCTTGAGATGGTTGAGATGGGCTGCTCTGACTGCTCGCAAACATCTGAGGCTTCATCTCATTCTGGACCCGCTCTTCCGGAGCCAGCTGAGGCAGCTGCTCAAGGATTGTTCCGGGCCGGAAGGAGCTTTGGGTTGTCTGCTCGTTGACCATCACCGGTCCCTCATCCTCGTACTCGACGTTTGGCTGCTGGTCAGGCGGCGGGGTGGTGAGGATGCTGGTCAGCAAGGGGGCAGGGATGGGATTTGGGTCAGAGTTCACCTCCTGCGACGTGTCGGTAGGTTCTTGCTGAGATACATCGGACTCAGATGGTTGCTGTTGCAGAGGTTGTTGTTGCTGCTGTTGTTGTTGCTGTTCCTGCTGCTGAGGCGGCTGCGGTTGTTGCTGCTGCTGCTGAGGTTGTTGTTGTTGTTGTTGTTGTTGTTGCGCCTGTTGTTGCTGGAGTGTCCGCCGGCGCATTGTTTGCTCCATGACGTGTCGCATCATCATCTGTCGTTCCCACTGCTGCTGGTTGGCCAGCGCCTGCTGGGCCATCATGGCCGCCATGTAGCTGGACATATCTTTGGGGGTCTGGGGCTGGCCGGGAGGTGACTGCTGGACAGTCGAGTAGGAAGGACCTCGTGGTCGTAGGTAAGGGAACTGCCGACGAGAAGTGCTGGAAGTCCAGGATTGTCCCTGGGAAACACCTTTCCTTCCAAAACTGGCTTCTTTAAAGAAAGTCAAAAACCATCATCAATCATCAATCATCAATCATCATTATCAGTACGCCCCTTTCATCTCCCATATCTATAAATACAGGCACACCTATAAACACACACACAACCTATATATATACACACATACCAGCATAGCTTACAATCATAATTGGCATGTTAACTACTCATCATCTCAGTCTCAGTGCCAGCAGCGGGTGTACATCTGTGTAAGTGCAAGTGTATACTTTCGCACAGGTGGATGAATAACTGTTCAGGAAAGTTCACGAAAGAGCATGTTGAAGGAGGACAGTGTAAGAATATTTGCTCGAGAGCTCAAGAAGCGGAGACTGACCGGGTCGACCCTGACCGCCGACGACCTGCCGAATGAGGCTCCCGGGCTGAAAGTTGCTGGAAGGTAGTCGGGAGATGAGTCCTCGGAGTGGCCTGCAAGGTCAAGGGGCACAACTTAAATGTCAAGGTCTCATCTAAGTGTGTGTAAGTGTGTGTATGTGTGTGTGGAAGGGGTAGTTCACAGAGTCTTTTCTGTGGATATAACCTTTATATGCCGATCGTCAGTGCAAAGCTATGCACACCTACACTAGCGCTGGTCCCGTTACCTGGGAGTCTGCACCATCACAGGTGGCAGCTGTGTGCTTGCTGCGCTGCTGCTGCTGTAGTCGCGGTTATTCTGCCGCAGTCCGCCGTACACGCTGGCCATCAGCAGCTGTCCGGGGCTGGACACGCCTCCAGTGCTGCTGTCGCCGTCACGGATGGTCTGCTGGCACGTGTTGCCCCAGTAACCAGACCTGCACTCGCACGTGGCCACTCCGTTCTTCAGGAGCAGACGACCTCCGTTGGCACATGGCGACTGTCCTGCCGAGGGCGCTTCCAGTATGTCTAGATAAGCCAGACAGGGTTAAGAGGTCACAAATTGCTGAAATTATCTAGTTATTAATATAATCTCTCTCTGCCTCTCTTCTTTCCTCGGCGTGAGAGAAAGAACTGAAAAATCAGTTCAAAATCGAATAATACAACATAAATATGTTTAAGCTTCTAATACTGCAGCTAATTATAATGAACTCATCTTCATATTTATCAGAAATGTTAACAGATTTAACACAATTTGTGACTCAAAAAGAGTATAAAACTGTCAAAATAGAAGTAAATAGGAAATGTATGTTTAAACCACACACGCAGACAAATGTTTTATAGAAGTCAAAGTTCAAAGTGACTCGAGATCACGTGATGTACACACTTTTCACACAGTCTCCGTTAGAAGTGGGTGTAGAGCCAGGGCAGCAGGAGGACACACTCTGGTAGCGGTACACCGGCACCACCACAGCGTGATTACACATCAGCCAGCCCTCACTGCCACCAGAAAATAAACAAAACAACTGAGCAGCTGATGGATGAACAAAAACAATTTATCCGACTATCTTCTCCTTGTTTTTGTTGTTTTCCTTCATATATCTTTTTTTAATAATCCTATTATTCATCCTTCAACAAAGCAAGGAGAAAATAAGTAATTAATTTCTTTCAGAATCTGTTCCAAAGTATGTGATATCTGATACTTTTGATTTTTTATTGGAAGAGTGGAGTTTGTTTATTTTTACATCAAAAATGTTTTTCGAGATAAATAGCAAACCTCAAGAGCTCTCTCGTCAAAGACAGCTAAATACGTGTACTTATAATACTACTACTCCAAATTATTATTAATATTCGTTTGTGCAGACGGCTCTAACAGACACCTCACCTGAGCATGCTAGATATAACAAAGGCCGTTGCTTCATCAACGTTCTTGGGGACTGGCAAGGACTGTCCAGTCTGAGGCTGACACAGGTATGGAACCTTGACCTTCTCATACGCGGAGATGCGACGAACAGAGCTGCAGCGGCGGGAACCGTAGCCCTGCGAGTAGTAGTCGCCTGAACGCGACCCATAGCCCCTTGAGTAGTAGTCGCTTGAACGCGAGCTGTAGTCGCTTGAACGCGACCCATACACCTGCGAGTAGTAGCTGCTTGAACGCGGCGCGTAGCCCTGCGAGTAGTCGCTTGAGCGCGAGCTGTAGCTGCGGGAGTAGTAGTCGCTGGATCGCGGACCATAGCCCCTCGAGTAGTAGTCGCTTGAGCGCGAGTAGTAGTCACCTGAACGCGTCCCGTAGCCCGAGGAGTAGTAGCTGCCTGAACGTGGCCCGTACCGCTGCAAGTTGGAGTCCGCGGCGGCGCTGTCCTCGCTCGCCCGAGGCGCGTAAAGAGATGGCGCTCGCTGGTAACTGAAAAATAAAGAACTGGCTTTAAATACTGTTATTTACTGTTATTTACTTTAAATACTGTGCAGCTTCTACCGTTTTTGTTGTTATGGATTGATGATCAGACCATGACACTACTGTTGTGGTTGGCGCTATACCTATGTGCATTTATCATCATTATCATCATCAGCAGCATCAGCAGAAAAATAAGTACAACCACTAATCAAACATAGTACATCAAAGCAAAAATGGGTTAAACACTTAATAAACACAAAGCACTGTCTGTGTACATGTATGACAATGGTGATTGTAGTTGTAAGACACAAAAGTCAACAACCATGTTAATTAACAATTAATACATTGGATAAAGTCGCAAAGCGCCATGCTAATTTGGAGCATTTAAGAAAATAATGTTACCTTTGTTGTGTTAAGATGTGGAATTAAGTATAAAAATAGAAAAGCGCTCAAGTGTGATATTAGAAGAACACTAGGGAAGGCATTTAGGAGAAGGCAAAGGGCAGAGTTTCTGAGAAGCTCAGCCTGCAGACACCCTTCAGGATCGTCGTAAGCGGTATTTACTCGTGCAGACAGCAAGATGTCAGCCCGACATTTACAGCGTGATTCATTAAGGAATTGTTTTCCTTAAACAATGCTTTCTTTCTCAGTCTGTCACCCTCCTCTTCTCCCTCGTTCTATGTCTCTCTCTCTAACATGTCTCTCCTCTTTCTCCCTCACTCCTCTCTTTTTTCTCTCTCACTAACCTCTCTCATACACACGCATACACAGGCACATTTGTGCTGACTTTCCAAAATTTGTTTCAGTGAGTCAACTAAGCATCAAGTTACTGAGAAATGGAATTACTTTTCAGATGTTTATGAGTAGAGTACAAGTTGTAGTATCAAACCCTATAATGTCAACAAAAATTTGAGATATGACTGGCAAAGTGTTATCATGCTTGTATCAAAGAAAGCCTCAAGTTGCTTTTACTACTATTATCATGATTATCTGAATCTGGGATTTTCTTCTCCAGAATGTAGTACAGTACATACCACACTACCCCATCTCTCTCACCCGTGGAAGGAAGGTCCAGCAACCATGGTGGTAGCTACAGTCTCTCCCCACCCCCTCCATTCTTACCTCCCTTATTGTCCCTCATAATAATTATGTCCCTTGCCACTCACTGTGGCTACATCTTGCCATCCCGAAGGCAAAACACGCGCTTGAGTTTGTTGTAACCTGTAGAACATGCAGCAACACCTCACCACCATCGCCATCAATCTACCGACGAGACAAAAAGGTTCGTTGTCCCGACAACCCGCCATCGCTGCACACGCGCGTCACTCATTGCTTTCATCGTCTGTCGTCAAGCAGACCTGTGTCACCTGCAGGTTCACGGCGTGTTGAACTCTGGCAGTGACAGATGCCACGTAGCCGGCAAGATCCAGCCCGACTGTTTGAAATATTCGTCCCCCGGGACACAATTAAAGGAGATCGACATGGGAAAAACCGAACATATTAACAAAATCTTATTTTCTTAAGTTTCGTCAACAGCATCTTCTTAATACAATGTTAGAATTTGTTATGATATTATATAATGAACTGAAACAAAAATATGTCATCTACTATCCTTTGTTAATTTTCGATATTTGTATGTAACTTTCCACTGAATATATTGTATTTGATTCAGCTTTGTGTAGTTGTGAGAGTGTTGCTTGAAGTGAGTGTCTATCAGGCTCATCTCCTTACATTCACACTCAACGGGAGACCAACACAAACTTAGTCGTGTGATGGAAAGAGGATAGGACGAGAAAGATGATGGACTGCTGCCTATTGCTGATGCAGGAAGGATCGCTTTCCTCAGCTGGCAGTCATTCACGATGATCGATGGGTCTTGTGTTTATGAGGACAAGAAGAATTGCCCCTTGGCATCTGATGGCAGCATACAGGGATTGCTAGTGGAGTGTACTTCCCTTCTACGTATCAAACATCTAGTGTTTTTCTAATTTAGAAATGTTCCTAAACTTTTTTTATTTGTTTGCATTAGAACTTAGAAAATAAAATTACGAATAACAACTGATTTATCAACGGATGTATGGTTCAAAATAAGAGTGACATACAGAAAAAAAGGTCTTTATATTACTGAATGATTACATATTATAGAAACAAAACAAAGAGTGATAACTTCGCAAAACAGAAAAATAGAAAAATAAGGAAATGTTTCCTTTCAGCGTCCAATGAAACAAATACAAAAGTTCTGGTGCATAAACTTTTGTTGTTGGTTACATTTTATGTGTAGATTCCCTATTGTTTCTCAACTTGTTTACTTTACATAAATAATTAGTATTCTTAACACAGCCTTCCATTTGTCATTAGTTGACAGAAACTACACCCAGACATAAGATGTGACAGCTTTAGTTCAAAATAACAGTTCGTATATGATAGGTCTTAGCTCACAACTGCTTTTATTTAGAGAAGAGCGCTTGTCACAAAAAGTTCCCTGAAAAGAGTTGAGAGAGGAAGAGAATTTGATGATTAAGAACAAAAATGAAACAGACTTTATGACAGATTTAGTCCTGTATATTTTACTCAAGACTCTGAATAACCTTTTCAAAATGTGTGAGGTAAGTAAATAATGTCACGTAGATGTCGCTTAAAACAAATATTTCCTGTCTCTACCGGCAGAATTAATGTCGGTCTTCACCATTCTTGACAGAAGCCATGCTTATTTATCAACTGGCTTTGAGGGGGAAAAAACATTAAATGTAAGCGACAGTTGTAGATAAACAACATTATGCTGGAATGTGACATAATCATGCAACACACGCACGGACATAAGCACACACACAACATGGACTTGGGAGGAATGAGGGACAGTAGGAGACTTGTTTCTGAACTCGTCACATGATAAACATTCTCCATCATATTAGCTGGGTTCGCACAGAAGCAAATGGTCTACTTTACAGTTACTTATCTTTGAAGTCTTTTCGAAATTATAATCTACTTAAGACCTTGCCTAAAAAAATACCGGGTTAATGTTTAAACACATTCATACACAATTGATGTTATCTTGGTCATTATGGCAGTTTTGTCCATTTTTGGACTTAGTTTAATTGTTGCCTAAATATTAATTGAAAAAAGCAATTTGGTGAATACTGTTTAGAAGCCATAATTAATAAAAGTAAAACCCATCAAACTCACTGTACTTGTTTTAATTATTCCACAGATATTTGCAAGACCTGATGCGTACTCAAAAAATTACACAAATACAAGTCGAGAAAAATAAACATGAGTGCTGTCTTGTATCATTTAATATCCAGGGTTCTGCTTCGAAAACGTTTGTAACGGTTGTTAGCTTTATGGCGGCAAAGTTTCACGCGAAGAAATTATTACTGGTTCTTTTATTTCCTTTCTTTTCCTCATCTTTTCCCATTTATACTCCCTCGATCCCAGTTGCTGTTTCAGTTGCTGTGCGTGACGTCAGCGCCACCTTTATTTTATGAGTTATTTCTACAATCGCGTACACTCTGTGCGTGTTTCTCAAAGTTTACACCCAGGGTTTGTCACGATACCTGCTGCGCACCTTTCACGAAGGTAATAAAAGAATTGTGAGCCTTGGGGATCTTTTACAGTCGATTTTCTCAACTTGTCTTTAAAGTGGACAGGTGAGAGAGCGTGGACGAGTGAATGTCAAATTACGATTTTATTTTATATTAAAAAAAAAATTGTCTCGGTAGTGATAAAGAAAAATACTCTAAAACCTGAGGTACTCACCCCAGGGGAACTGAAGCCGGGTACATGCTGGACTCAGCCATTGCCCTCAGCATGGCCAAGAGAGCGAGAAGAAAAGGCCAACCCATTGGTGAGGAAGAAGCCGCTAGCAGCAAACCATCGACTTTTCAGACTTTGTTTTTCTACCGTGTCGTCGTCCTCCGCGTCAGTGGTGCAATGCTGCGCGCTTCAGCGGTACCTGACCATCCAGGCACAGCGGTTCCGCATGGCTGACTTCAGCATGCCCACACCGTGACGTGGCGCTGTCGGCTGGCCAGCGCACAGCCTTGCAGACCCGACAAGTCCAAGGCGACAGGTACAAAGAAAAAGCGTTATGGCTGTGAACAAGTGAGGAAGGTGAGGAAGGAAGGAAGGAGGGATGGGGAAATAGTTTGAAGGAAAATAGCAGCGGTCGTGAGAGGTCAAGAGGAGAGGAACTTTAAAAAAAAAAAATCAGATCGAGGAAGACAAAAATTACGGAAGCGACCTGAAGGTACGCGAGGGTTTTGACCTTTCAGTGAAAGTAGCTTGGGGATGAGCGCTCTGGTCAATGATGATATTTGTTTTTTGCTCTCGACTTGTGTGTCTACTGTAATCCCAGGTGTATTTGACCTTTAGTGTTTGGATTATGCCCCTTCAACATTTGCACCTGAAGCCGGTAAGTCTGGCTGAGGATGGATTAGCACTGGGACGCTGCGTGTTTTCAAAGCTGATTCAATCAGATTTAAAGCTAATAACCAAAGCTTAGTTTGTTTCTGTTTTGGTTGTCTTTCTGCGCGGTTTCTACCTCTTTCTGTCTCTGTGTTTTTTCTAACTTTATCACGACATAATGCATGCACCCTACATAATGTCACATTAGTAATCTCTCTCCCTTGGTGTTTAAGTATGACATTGCGTAATAAGTTATTATTAATAAGTAATTTCCCTTACTGTATAAATGTGACACGATGTATTATACGTCCGTGGTGTATGTCCCATAAGTAAGTAATCTTTCTCTCTCTCTGAGCCTGAGAGGCCGCAAGAAAGAAACATGTTCGAATAACTCTTTTCTGTCAACTCGCTCTTAATACTGACAAGGGATGACAAAAGAGAAAAAAAGAAGAGAAGCAAAGGCAACATGCCAGTCTGCAAATATTAGAAAAAGGGAGACAAGATGGAGTAAGGGAAATGTGGAGAGAGAGAGATTGTACCTAGGTGAAAGGTGAAAACATGTGATGAAGATCGAAAGTTTTGAGAACCTTCAGCATTCGAGTTCGAAACTCAAAATGTTCTTATTGCTGCTTGTTGGATTAGTAGTTTAGGTACCATTGGTATTCGTCATGAAATAATGATTAAGCAACAATCTGTTATCATCAATGAATTATTGGGGAAGACTAAGACCATACTACTTGCAGCTAACATCAAACCTGAGCTCCCTTGATGTGTTTAAAACTTTTTTCACTAATAATTTGAAGAAGACTCACGAGGATGCCGTTTCTACAACCGTATAATGGTCCTAAGCTGTGTCCCTTTCAATTAGTATCAGAGACAGACTTTTTATCTAATTCTCAAATTATTATCTAAAACAATCTCAGCCGCTATGACAATGATCAAGAGAGAGAGAGAGAGAGAGATGTACAAATGTTTGGTCTAGACAATTAAAACCTGCACAGAGATAAAGCAAAGCAAACATTGGCACGAGTCTTCTTATGTAAGGAGACCTCATTGCTGCAGTCATTTCTGTAGGGGACCAAAAATTTTCGAAAAATGAGAAATGATTTTGTAGCTGGTCCAGGACAACTTTTCCCCCATTTTTGTAGACGAATGGGGTTTGAAACAGGTCCAAAATTGGCCATTTTCACTGGGTCCTACCCAGTGCTTTAGAAGCGATACAACAACAGCTTGGTTTGATCTTTGAAGTACTTTTCCAGAGGCAAGTTCACAGTTTTGGTGATCACGAGTAAAAGGCTAACTATTGTTTAGTTTGGGTATTTGGTCAAAACAGATTATTTTAGAAAGTAACTTGCGAATTCGATCATGAATCTGCGATAACATCAACCAAACATCAAATAAATCAAATTACAGTAAATAAATAAACACAAATTACAAAGTTATTTAGGTAGTTACTGTATCATTGTGCATTTTCAAGCACACTATTCTACATCACACACACACACACATATTCCATTCCATTGTATGTTCATGTGAAAGCTCGCTTTTAGTCGCGTCTAATATTTATTCCTAGTTTTCAGTCATGTCCTCGTACACTTTATCTTAATGAAATAGGCACAAGCAGTTAACGCCCCTGTCAGTGGTGCTGCTTCTTAACATCGTTTCACTCTTCGTCATCCAGGTAAGCGCTTCTGACAGCTTGGGTGTATATCTGTCAAGGACACTAAAAGATACAAGTTAGTGTGTGTGTTGGCGCACGCGGCAGAAGGTACAAAGACAGACTGATAGGCTTAAAGGACAACACCAGTGCTACATTTTTTTTCTTCATGATCGAGTTAAGTTCTTTTTTAAAATAATAATTCCTAAGATATGCACATGCATACAACGCTATTGTTAGAAATCCCACCCTTTAGTCACTTCCAGGTGTGATTAAGAGAAAAATATAAATTAATTTGTCCTGCCTCTTCGTCATAAAATAGCACCGGAATGTTTTATTTCCAGCGATTTTCGCTAAGTGCTCATGTTGCCCTTGTGAAAACTGACCGACACCGGTCAGTTGAAGACAGAGGAAAGAGATGTGCCGACGATCAGTTTGTATTTATGTCTTGTCGATAAATCTTATGCCAACTTTCGATTGTTTGTTTGATTGAAAATGATACCAATAAAGTTTCCTGAAATTATGTAATTTTTTTATTTATACAGAGTTTTAGCTCTTCTCTTCTCCAGATTACGGTCGTTTTTCCATCACAACCCCCAATATTGCAGTGACGGATATGTCAGCTGTCACTCGCTGTGATGGCATGATTGAGAACATCCGTGACAACCAATGTCAGCCGTTTATAGAGGAAGGGATGGGGTTCCCTGCAGTTTGAGTCAGGTTGTTAAGCGGAAAGCGTCGTGTTTTCAGGTGTAGCTGTGTGTAGGTAGAACAGAGACCGCGCAAACATGCGGCGAACGCGCCGTCCGCTCCTGGTGACAGACCCACAACACATACGTGTGCTGCAGGGAATACACTCAAAAGCAAAAGGCTATCGAGCTGTAAGCATTCATGCATAAAAATCGCCTTGTCGTTCACTGTAACACTGTAAATGCACAAATTATTGGAAGAATACCTCTTAGAACAATCTTAAAGCATGCTTTTTTAAGCACTCTTTTTTAAAACTTTCTTTGTTTCAACACTGATAGGGCCTATGTCTAAAACAGAGGTGGGGAACCTTTTCTCGCCTGAGGGTCGGATTGGACATGATATAAAATCTCGGGTGCCAGAACATGGCGGTTTTGCCAGAATCATGAAGTTTAAAATGAAATTATGTTGTGTTTAGTTAAAATGAGCGGGCCGGATGAGGCACCTTCGCGAGCCGTTGAGCACCCTTGAATTAGCACCAATCTGTGTGTGTGTGTAGCCCGGCACTAGACGGAACAACAGTATACATGCCCTAGCTTGTTTCCTGCTCTTGTTTTCTGTCTTCTTCATCATCATCAGAGTTGTCATCCCGCTCTCCCTCCTTCCCCTCTACGTCACTCTCTGGAAAGGAAAGGGGGAGAACACTCCGAGAGCCAGCAAGGGCCCCCACGATATACAAACTCTCTGGGCACCTTGTAATTGTAATCGTAAATTATTCTCCCAGTATATAATAATATGCTTACAATTTGATTTTAAATATCGACATTTCATTTAGTAACGTAATGTAGACAGCAAACATTAAGACAAGTGCACCGTGGTCTACATCACTACATGAGCATCGAGTTGTTTACACGTGAATGGTTAGTAAATGAGGAAAAACTTGTATCATTCCGCTCCATAGAAAAAAAATCCCAGAGTGAGAAATATTACATCAACCTTTATTTAAAAGAAAATGAAAAGAAAAATGGACTCAAATCCACTGACCAAGGCCGAGCTTCTTTCACAGCCGTGGGCCCGGGTACATCAGACACCTACTTCCCCACCTTCTCTCTCGTCAGGCCTGAGAACACTTCTGGCAGTGTGGAGAGTTCTTTTCTCTTCTTTCTCAATTCATATGATTTATATTGTTTTAAAAAGTTGTGCTTCTTCCACCACTAAGTCCTGCTAGATATTATTTATTTGTATTTTTCCCCCCAACATCGTGAACTGAGAAAATGAAACATGGGAGACAACAACCCCTAAAAAAATGGACCATCACCAGCTGTAGTCTCCCTTACATTCATGACGTCGCCACTGCTGCTTCCGGCTCATTACGGCTGGCACCGAATCTGGAACAGAAAAATGGCCAGAACGGTTGGTTTAATGATCGGACGATCCATTGGTTATAATTCGACAGAGACGGTAGGTGATTTTAAAACTGCTTTGTTTGCAAGGTTCTGGAAAAAAGATAAAGCATGGTAAGGAAACTCTTGCGAGTTGTTAATCCTGGGCAGCAAAGATGATTCTGGCATGGTTAGGGCGGCTTTTTATGACGACTGGAAATCCATACTCGAAGACTAGGGTACACAATGATCTCATCTTCCTCTTGGTCATCGACTGACAAGATGATGGACCCTTTGCTTGTATCATTGGTACATTTCTTCAACACATAGAGGTGTAGGTAAACAGTTCTAAATAACATTCTTGAAGTGAGATCTTTCCATGCTGGACATGAGATTTTGTTATGTCGCAGTGTTACAGCAGTGATGCGTCACATCGCTTGTATTCGGCTTTGTTTTCTTTAGCTGTTACTCACGCTGTCGTCTGCTCTATGAATCATGCCTTGTGGCTATATTCAAAATTAATGCACTCAGTGGTTTCAATCAAAATTTGTGACACCTATTTAAGTAGTACAAATTGTGCAGAGAAACTTTTTTTTAACGTTTTAGAAATAATCGAACTAATCGATTCATTTTCCTCTCCATCCAAGATACAATTCATAGTCCAGAAGATGACAAATGTTTGAAGGTGATACTTTTCTGACTCATGATGCAGTTGATCAATGAGAAACTAGGAGGGTTATATACTGTCATGTTCATTTTTCCAATGATTGAGAAGGAACCACGTTGACAGAGTCAAATGAATGTTTGTATATGAATACACATATTCACATATATATATATGCTTGTTTGTGCAGATAGTTGCTCATCTACTGAAAATCATAATGTACCACATTGTAAAGAAAATGTTATCTTTAGTATTAACTAAGCAGTAATTATTATACCTAAAACATTCATGCCATATGCATGTTCATAGTAACAGCATATTCTTTTCATGGGAATTGTATCTAATGTTATATTTATTGTGCATAAAGCAAATATTTTAAATAAAATATTATTTAAGATAATATAAATAGTGAAACAAAATGTACAAAATATTACTAGGTGCAAATATTTATAATCCTTTGACTTTTGTTGGTTTTTTTTTTTAAATTATCAAGGGAGACAACATGTAGATACTGTTATGGCACCAGTGGAAGCAGTAACCTTTGGAGACAAAAACATGCTGACTACAGTAGAAAGTATCAGTAAAAGCATTAAAGACTCTGTTCCCCTTCAGGACATCAACAGATATGACTGCCTCACCAGCTACAATGCTGTGGCCTGCACCAGGTGATATTCCTATTTTATCTTGCACAATATTTTTTATTCCACATCTTGTGCTCTGTTGTATAAGGATAGTTGGTTTTAATTCAAGCTTATTCAGGTCTGTTGCATATTTATTTACATGAGCAGACAGAGTAAGACATGTTCTGAAAAATGTATGTTTGCTGTCCAGGAACATGGTGCTTTGTGTGCTATCAACATGCACAGCTGCTTTATGCGTATTCAAGGTGATTCGCCTACACATGCAGCGAAGCCCAGCTTACCATCACTATGCCATCTTTTATATTGCAACAGTCAGTTGTATGATTGGGTAAGCATCTTGCAGATTTCAGTCCTCATGTATTCTTGATGGTAAAAGTAAGCTGGAATGTGGGGACGTTATTACAACTTTAACATTATTGTATAGCCACAGAGTGCAGCTGATGAATTACATTTGCAAGGTGGTAGAATTTGTGAATAAACTTTGTATTCTAATTTGTTCATTTATTTCTTTATATTTGTGGGATTTTTTTGGTTGCCATTTTTTTACTAAGAAGGATGTTTGGCAATGCTGTGCTACATGTGTAACAGATGAATTTAGCTCAGTTGTTAGATAATAGTTCACCTAGTTGGGACCAGCTGATTAAGACCATATAATGGATTTATGTTGTGCATTAGGATTTGTTTACATTATACTTGGGGTGATTCGAATATTCTCAATGTACTCTTTTATACCCAGTAACCCTGGTAATTCTGTTTCATTGTTGACAAATTTCTCATTGTTATGAAAAGAAAAATTATTGTTTATGATATTGAAGGGTTGTCACTTTGAAAAATATTTAAAACTTGTTCTAAAATTTGTGCTTTATTAGTCAGGTAAAGTCAGAAAGTTTGTATCCTTTTATATCTGTATGCAGGGGAGTGAACTGGGTGCTTGGAGGCCTCGTACAACTACACATCCTGCTTCAGTTTCTCAAGTTGCTGCAGTTCTTAGTGCTGTCACATTATTACTGGGTCCTGGCATCAAGGGCATTGCGCTGTGAGGCTGCTGTCAAGAAGTGAGACACAGATTTAGCTCAGTATTGATATTATGTATGTGTTTTTGGGGATGACATGCTGTCATCCTTTCAGCCTATCCTATCAGGATTATCTTAAAGATCAAACTTTGACCTTAGAGCAAAAAGCCGTGGAGAGAGGTAAAAAGTATACATGGTGCCAGCTACCCTAGCAATCATGCTTTGCTAATTGACCCATTCTTTTCTGCTGGACAGTGTCACGAGAAAATGTCACTGAGTGATTTACTGAAAACTGTGCTGTGGCCTAAGTTATAGACTGTCAATATTTTTTCAACAACTGCTGTAACCAAAAAAATGCTTCTAAAGATAATATTAGCAACCTGTCCAGTCTGTTATCTAATAAGATAGATCTGTTTGGGGAAAAATGATAATTACCAATACAAGTATCATCTTCCCAATCTTAATCATTTATAGTATCATCATTTACATGCAGCGCTTTTCTGTAAAAGTCCTTATTAAACAACAGACACAATGGAGGAAGTTATTATGAAGGATAAAGAATAAGAGGTTTCTCGTTGAGAAACATACCAATATCAGTAGCTTGCCACATTAAATTTTTTAACAGTAAATATACTTTTCCTCTTCAGAATCATGTACCCAGCTCTGCTGTTTGTTGTTATCTACTATGTGGTGACAGTCAGCCTGGGAATGTTCAATGTCCGTTCCGGTGCCAACCAGTGTCTGGGTGAGTACAGTTATACAGTCCTCAAAGAATTAAACTGTCTTGAGCTGTGTGTTATTCTCTGTTGTGTCACTCTTGTATTGAACTGGCAGTCAAGTGGCACAATGGTTAGCACCTCGTCTCAGGCATGCTGTTCTTTCTCTGCATGAGTTATCTGTTTACAGGGCAGGCTGCTTTGCCGTGATATAGCCTTAGTTGCTGTCTCGGTGTTAAACATCAAGCTTCCCCTCCTCCCCTCAAATTCACTCTTGTAAAGCCAGTGTATGTTATTTGACAGAACCATACTGGTTGCTGATGTCTGCGGTGGAAGTGGTGTTGGTACAGCTGTTTGTGCTGGCGGCGATATACATAACACGCCGCCTGAATGAGATTTCCACCCTGGATTCTGTACGCTGGGCCCAGAAAAGGGATCTGTGGTGGTAAGTGTTATAGGTATGATGGACATAGAGATAGAGAAGAACAAATGGCTCAGCTCCATGAAAGGCAAACTAATCAGTCACTTAAATGCAGTCTTTTTATCAGTAAAGATTTTCTTATGAGTAGATCCATTGTTGTATTGTGGTCTTACAATGTTCCACCAGTTATTCACATGATCATTAACAAAACTGTTTTCTTTTTTCCTTGGTTTCAGCATTGTGGTGGTGTTTGAGTTTTCTGCCATCTTTACATTCATCTTTGATGTCACTGTCCAGATTGGTAAGCAGTTTTGGTCTTACTTCCTTTAAGAGTATATGGTACTAGAATCATAATAACCTTTCAGACCATTCGAAAGCTGTTAATAACATCTGGTTCATGGGATTTTGTGTTATGCCTTTGATATCACACTCATGTGAAGTAATTTCTACTTTTGTGTACAAACCAGTTATTGTCCTTAGAACAGTGTCATGACATTCATAGTAATATTTGTATGGCGATGAATTCCTACTCTTATCAAAACAGTTTATCACGTAATTGGAGAAGAAAGAGGCAGGTGTGGTAGTGAGGATATTCATTCTTGGATTTAGTTAGGTCTGCTTGGTAAGGTTAAATAAAAAGTAAGCTTGTTTTATTATCTTTGTAAACAGTTGGAGACAAAGAAACTGGTTGTGGCGCCATTTTTGTAAGTGCATTAGTGGTTTTTTTTTTTTAATCAGGTTGATTATTTAATCAGATTAGATGTGGCATTTATTCATCTGTTGAAAGAAAATTTAAATGAATAGCCTGAAATGTTTTTGCTTACTGAGTAAATCAATTTGTGTCTTTTCCATAAACAGTACCATAACTTTTTGGGAGAAGGGGACCTTAGGGCACTTTTAAATATGAAAGAGAAATAGCACCTGTGCAACCTGCTATATTTTAAAAAATATTACTGCCAGAGTTGTTCAAAAGTTTTCTTTGGGTTTGCAGAACTATCAGCAGTCACTCTACTCACCTGTGTTGGGGACACTCATGGTAAAGTGTGGTATTTATCATGTATGAACATGTGATGTGGTGGATGGGTGTGGGTGTTAAAGATTGGTTGGATGGGGTTGGTGAGGCTTCATATTTATTGTCTGTGGGTATTTTTTTATATGTATATTTGTGTGTTTGTAGGGGGGGGGATGGTGGTAGCCATTATTTATTGTTGGCATGTGTGTGTGTGTAACTCTTTTTTATCTACACTATTGCATACACATAGTAAATTACCATTACCTTGATAGTAAATTATATATTTTCAATGTATTTATAATAGCACTACAGTGCTTAATGGTTAAACACATGATTGATTATTTTTAAGTGAAACAATGTTTCAGCATTTTAGATCACTAAATACTAGAGTGCCTGAGAGAAATCAGGTAATGCCTGAATGGCAGCAGTATTACATTTGCAGACTTGCTGGTACAGATATCTTCTGTTCATGATTTGTCCATTGTTCATTGTAATCTGTCAACTTTGTGGAATATCCCTGCAGGTCATTAAACTGCTCTGCCCAATCTGGACAATGCTGGTTGCCTTCCAGCCTGGGGTGGTTGGTTCTGGCAGGGAGACTCATTGCCCAGGACACAGCGAGGAAGGGGTGAGTGTTCTTTTTTGCTAACTGCATGGTCTCTCGTCATCCCTAACCGTTTCTTGAAATGCCTGAGACATACAGCTGGATCATGTTGAATAGAAGAATAAAACATCAATTAATTTAATGAGTTTAATAGGGAATTAGTACTAGTGGAATAGTGCTAAGGCTACAAAAATAAAAGTTTCAAATTTTTTACTGGCCAAGTGACATTGTATGAGGAATGTCTTACTCATTACTTGACAAACACCAATCACACACACACACACCTACACTCGCAGACACCACGATTATACTTGCACGGTTATATGGACTTCCCAAAAAATGACTCCTACATACACATGCAAATACATGTGTACTTACATGCACACATACATTTTCTCTCTTATACCCACTTATTTCAGATTGACCATTAACTGTATGTATAGACATACTGACACTCATGCAAGCTATGCACATATGCATGCTTTTAGTCTTAACTTGTACCACAAGAGAGTTAAGGGAGGCTACTACTTGAGCAAAAACACTGGTTATCATGTGTGATTTTCACATCATCACAACTAATGTCAAGACCACCAATCTGTAGTCACTTAGTAAAGCCACCCAGGTCTTCTTAGCTTGGCTTGAAGAAGCTTGTTGGTGGAAATTTTAATCTTTAGCTTTCAGTCAAATACATTCAAAGAAAATAAAACATTTTTTGTCCATTAATTGTTTTGGTGAAAAATAAACTTGTTATCATGATCTAGGTATCGCAGATACATGCCTTATTTGCATGCCTTTCAACCAGAGAATAAGCTCCTGACTTGTCTTCAGCTTTATGAATACGTTAAATGCTCTCAGCTATCTTTGCTTGCATTATTCAACATCACCTGCTGAAATAATATCTAAAATAAGATCGATAAAACTACTGATGTGTATGCTTTAAAACACTGCCACTCTTTTTTTACCCATATCAAAAATTGTATGCAGAACAGGATTTAAAAAAAGGCATAGTATAGATTTTATGCATCAAGCCAAAAATGAAAGGGATGTCAAATAATTCATGGTGTACTTTGTAAGGATCAGTGTCTATTTACACTGTTGGCAACAAAGATTTTTCTTTGCATTGATAAAGAGTCTATGCTTGTAATACCTACTACAGTGCTGCTAATGACAGTTTTCACTTGATTTCTCATTGCAGACATATGGATCTGCTTACAGCGATGATTCTCAGTATCGCCAGCTCTACCACCCAGCAGACATGTATCACAGTGTCAACAACAGTGTCTCTGACATCTCTCCTTCGCCCACTTCCTCAGACCCACGTCTAGGTTATGCCAACCCAGCACTGGTGCATGGCTCCACCACTACCCTAGAGCCCATATTGGAGGAAGGGCTATCCATCAGCATTGGAAAATCCAAGGGTACTCTGGTAGCCACTCGCAACATTCCCAAGGAGCCATTAAAATCCAAATGCTTCAACTGGCTGCGGTCACCTTCTCCAGCTAAGTTTTATTTGTAATCAAGGAGGAGGAGAACATCCAAACCACCGTGTTACTCCATTTACGAAACATTATTACAAGCTTGCCATAATTGTAAGCTATGTATGCTTCGGGAGGAGTTTAAATATGCCATTTAGAAGCAACCATCAAAAAAACAAAAACAAGCTCTGTTTGAGACATACCTATCAGTAACATGAAGATTTAAAGACACGAGAAGGCAATGAAATAATGGAAACCAGGGAAATTTACAGAAGTCTGAAAATACAAACTTTAGATGAACACATCAGAAAAGGCTTTAAAAATACCAAGTATTTTTTTGCTGGTGACCTTTGGTATTTTAGCATGTCAATTTCAGCACCAATATATGCAGGAGTGTTTGGTCTCTGCAGTTAGTCATCCAAATGCACTGTTGACAAGTATGCATCAAGCCAAATGCAAGGGCTTGTTCCTCAGATGGCTATAGCCCTCTAGTTTCCTGAGAAGTGTTCAGTGCAATCGCCGAGACATGTTTCAGATGTGTCATGGACAGTTTTGATGTTTCTGTAAAACTTTGTGTCCAGGCATGCATGCATGATTGTTTTTCTGATGAACTAGTCAGTTGGATGTGTTGTAATCATTGTACATGACTTTTTTTTTGTGCTGTCTCAACAGTCTGTTTCATGATTTCAAGGCAAATTTTGCATGTTTCTCAGAATACCTGATCACATTTCTATGGCGTATGGTAAAAGGCAAGGCTTGCTTGGTACCAGACCAGTGCTGGATGTTTGACTGCATGTTGTGATTACTATATGGTGGTATTAAGAATCATAAACTACTTTTTCCTCTTGGTAAACATGTCTCTGTAACCCAGGCAGTGATGACCTCTGCAAGGTATGAGCTACAGCCACCTGCATGCTTTTACCATGAATTCACATTTGAAATTGTGCATTTCAGTGACACAGTCCTTCCATCAGATTTTACTCCTAATATAGATGGATCTTTTCTTTATTTCACAGTAGATCTGTACTAAGCTTACGCTTTTAAGACTATAATTATGTCTAAGCTCCAAGATACATGTATGCCAAGAATGGCATTTAATACTAGAATGACAGTTTTTGTGAATTTGTTTTTAACACAATATGAAAAAATCTTGTTAAAATTTCTTGACAGAATTGATAGCTGGAAATTGAAGCATGTTCTCTATTTGTTTTAGACTGCTTTTAAAACATTATTTTATTTTTTATCTTTACTTATGAAAGAAGGAAAATCAACAGTCAGGTGATGCACATCAGTATAAAATCCCTTCTGATGTGAGGTCAAGAAAGGTGACTGCATGACTGCTTTTGAATGTCAGCATCAAACCTATCTGCATTTGTTGCATTTCTTGAATGCTTGGCTCAGGAGATAAGACTGGCAACTGTAAGTGAGATTTGATTGCAGGCACAAATAACAAATGCATCATTCTTTGTTTCTGAAAGTTGTAATTCATTGAAGGAATATCTCATGAAAATATGAGTTTGCCTTTTGCTATCAAGTCTTGGGTATTTGTACCCAACCTGACCACCTTCTCTTTAATGTTAGAATTCATTTAGTGACTCGTGCTAGGATCACTTTATTTATAAAGGCTGGAAAACCAGTCATTTTGTCTATTTTTTTAAATTATAAACATCAAGGATTAACTGATTGTTGTCATGGTTTTCATGTTTTTTTAAAATTATGTTATCCAATTTAAACCTGTTTTTCTTGTTTATTTTATATTTCTCCTACCTTTGCTATCAACAAACATTTTAATCTCATACTGGTGACTATGCAGCAATGAAACGCAAAACGACTTGCCAGCAAATAGATGGGAGCACAGTGGGGCTGCAGACCATTTTCTGCACCTGTGGTGATTGGCATGCAGCTTTTACTCCCTTTCCCAACTGGCCTGTACACTTCTGTCAAATTCGACAGCTTTTTCTGAGCACAAGATTCAGCCTCTTTGTTGGGAACATATTCTACAATGCCCTCTATGAGTGGGCTCTTGTCATAGGCTTGTACGAGTTGTTGTGGATGCCATATTCAGTGGTGCAAGGGTTGATGTTTGCCAAATCAGGAGAAAGAGAAGTGGAGACCAGTAGTTGTAGCTTCATAGTAGCAACCATATCGTGCAAACAGTGTTTACCTGCATGATCTCCATGTTCTCATTAATTTCTCTAAGCTCTGCAGTTGTTTTACTTTGTTTTTTGAAGTGATGAAGTAGTAGGCTTGTGAAGAAGTATACTTACACTTAGTTTTATCAGCATTTTTGTTTTATTTTTTTGTGTAAATCATTAAGCCTATCAATTATATTGATCAGTTAAGTTCTTTTGGTGTAGCAATAAAAATATTTGTCAGGAAATCTAATTTTATTTCTTTTGGTGGGGAAGAGGGAGAAAAGCTTATGAGCCTCTTTTTACCTATCATTAATTTAATTTGTCACTTTCATATTTACACTATGATCTTATACGTGTTAAAGGGATTGGAGGTAGCATCTTGTAACAATACAAATTATGAACTAATCCAGTCATTGTGACATTGTTAAATAACATTCTCTTGTTTGCATAATAATTGCTATGACAGTTTACAAAATATTACAACTTCATTATGTAGACACCGTGCAGTCGTTTGTATTTCTGGTGTGTTTTCCCATGGCAATGATATGTTGAATGTTTCAGCTAAACATTTATCTGAAGGATAGCCAAAATTATTTTGCGCAGATGAGATGAAATATATTAATAACTAAGCAAGTGTTTGTTTCAATCATTTTATTATTCTGTTCCTTCTCAGTATAAATGCCTTGCCTGATCTTAGAAATTGCATGATGTATTTGGTTGCTACAGTATTTATCTTCTAACAGCTTTTGCTGTAATATTTGGATTGTGCAATAGAACTGTTCTTTCAAGGCAGATGCACATACTTTTACTGCATCTCCTTTCCTAGACTTACTCCAAGGATTTATTCTTACCACAAAGGTTGTGGCATGGCATGCTAGTCATCAGTCTATTCTTGCACTTCTTTATCTTTTTGCAAGATGTTAATTATTATGAAGTACTTCTGGTGTTTGCTGCAAAAGGGTTGATATTACTGCACTGTATTGTGATACTTAAAGCAGTGTTTATGTTCGATGGTGTGGTATGCAGGCACATCTTCATAGATTCAAGCTTTTTGGAAATCGCAAGGTTTTGGCTTTAAATGTTTTTCAAGCAGGCTGCAACAATAGGGAAAGGGGTAGGGTTGTAGCTTTCAATTCAATTCAATTTAACTTTATTATCTCACTAGGAGAAATTAAATTAAATTATCATTGTCCTTTTAAAAGGGTCCGATGAAAATATTTATTTCTTCTCCCTGTAAACAACTTTTATGTTAAATGATCTTGAATATTGATGTACAAATTATTTTACACATTTATTTTGTGTATATGTGTGTAGCCATAGCCATCTGGGCTTTCAGTGTTTACCCTAGCCTGCTAGTGTTTCTAGCTCTGCTATTTGTGGCAAACTGACAGTACAGATTTTGTGATCCATTTGCGTGTATATTTTAAGTCTGGATATGTATATATAGACTTAAAGACCTTTCCATCACTAACCTGATCTGATGTTTCCTCACACTTTTTGTTTCAAATTTAAGTTGATTTCAAAATAAATGGTTAAAATTTAGGGTTTTTCGTTTATTTGATAAGTGGACTATATGAATATGGCTGTATGTCATTTGAGTGGAGTTGTGAATATGTTAACAGGATGCACAGAGTAGAATCCTTTTTTGTGAGCTTTCATCTTCCTTGAAACATGATGAATGCATACATCATCATATCATCACAGTGCCCTCTTGCAAGTAGATTAGTTTTGCATCTCAGTTTGTATGGAGCCACAAATTTTTGGAATATGTCTACCACACCAGTGCTTATCTACCAGTCTCCTGTGAGTGTACTATATATTGGTAATGTTTTAGTCTATTCTATTTGCTTCAAACACACTGTTGTATAGTGAAAGAGTCCTGCAGAATGAACCATGAACACCTTCCATGCATGTCGACATTTACTGTGCACGTCCTTAACGTTTCCCAGTCTGTCCTGTCTAACATTTGACGACCATAGTTTTTCAACAGTCTGCACAAGTTAAAGACAGCAGGTAAAAGGATTAAATGCTCTCAGATGACTCCTCAATTATTCTTCTACTAGATTACTTTTGATCACAAATTAGTGTAATAAAACTGAAAACCAACTGTATTCCACATGGTGTTGCCTTGTGCATGACTGTTTAGGTTACCACTTTCATTATGGATTTACACAATATACCAGCAAAACACAATGATCAAATAAGTACAATTTGCGATAATTGCATCTTAAAAGAATATTTAATGACTGCTTTTTTTGTGAATAGCACAAGATCACAACTGTCCTCTTCAATGATGTCATTTTCATTATAAGACTGTAGCCTATAAGGCATCTGAATCTTTTGGCTTGGAACTTGAAGACACAGACTTGCTTGTTTCTTTTTTTCCCCTTCTAGGGATATTACTCTAGAGAATTTATTCTGGTGAAAAGCATTAGTTTCTTTTTCTGAATGGTCATTCTCAACTTAAAAAATAATAATCTTGTAAGCAAAGGAAATCATTGCTGTCTGGCACCACAGTTGAGACCATCATGTGAAAAGCCTTTATGACCACAATTATACTTCTATTTCCATCAGCAGGAGACTCATATGCAATCTATGCTCTGAAGATGACATCGATCTGATGGAAGCACGTACAGTGAACTGCAAGACCTTACCAACAGACGACAGGCAGTGTAAATGCATATGAAATGGAGTCCTGGCAAAAGCAAAGTCCTTATTAACACCTATGGCAATGGCAGCTCTAAGGTAAACATCCATGTCAGGCTAAACAAAATACACCGATGCTGCCAAGTACAGGGTGTGCAAGTGCCTATTCCCATCCTTGCTTGCCAATACAGAAAGGAGAAACAGGCATTTCTTTCAAATGCCTGAGGAGGCTGTTGCAAATCTCATACAGGAAGTGCAAAACCACTGGCTTGGTTGATGCAAAACCAATGCAAGAATGGTTGCCATCCTCATGGGACACTAGGAACCCCTTCTTGAAACTGTGAAGTGGCACAAGCTGGTCAGGTACACAGCAGACGAGTTCTTGGAATGAAGGGATTACGAATTTTCTGGCAAAGACAAAAATTGGAAAAGGTAAATTGAAAATAATCAATTTAGTAAGAATTTATTGTAAGCAAAAATTCACTAAATTAAGCACTCCAGATGCTTAGATTTACAAATAATAACTACATTACCAACTGCACTTTACTTTCCTTCTGGTAAACAAGAAATGATATTTTGCTTCTTCATGGCTTCTATACAAAGAATGTTTTCAGCTTACTGTCATGGATGCAAAGGGGCCTATATCTTGAAAATATCGCCTCATTGCCTCACGGATATCTGACGGCAAAATGGCCTGATTCCATGAAGTGTCCAGGGTGGTTGGTGGTCCACTCTACACACATTGTATATATACACATTGTCACACCTGCCATGACTACATTACTGTTTAGAACAATATCTTCACAAGCTCAAGTTAAGAAGTCACTGGTGTATATATATGTATCTCCACTCTGCAGAAGATAACAGCACTCAAAGGCAAGTCAGTAATGCTCTATTCTAGAATGCACCAGATCACATGATTTTATAAAACTACAAATTCAGTGAGGTCAAGGACATAATGACTATTATGCTATTATGCAGTCCACAAACTAATGAATAGGATAAACGAAAAAAACTTGAATGATGACTGCTAACAAAGCTTAAGTATGCAGTGACACGCAGCAGTAGATATGTAATATGTATATTTAGTAGATAATATGTATAAGTCAAAACTTCCTCTTTTTTCTTCCTAATTTCCTACCCTTACTCATGACCTTCTCATGCCCCACCCTTATTTGCATTCAGTTACATGTCACTGATCTCCCTATCACATACTGGATGAATAAAAATAATATGAAAAAGAGGGCAATGCATGAAACACACACAACTTCATAGAAAAAGGTCACAATTTTACCTTCAGAAAATAGGGCAGGGCCATGTCAAAAGAGAAAAATGAACAATGAACAAGGAAACAGAAATATTAAACAGAAGAATCCAAAACTAAAATAAATCGAAGCATATCCTGTAACTAAAGCCAGTTGCCCACACATCTCCATGCTCTCCTCATCACAAAGGAAAAAAAACTGAAGGCAGCCTACAAAAGAGATCAGTTCTGGAAGAATAAGATCGACTCACTATCCCATTTCTACATGGTTACCTACCCTTTTCCTTTTCTTCTTGTTAACACGACTAAGGTTGTTGCTGGAAAGCTGTGAAGGACTGGATCCCACTCCTGACTGACCCGAGGAGCCGCTGCTAGTATTACTGCTTGCCCCAGGTGTTGGAGGGTTGGCCTGTCCACTTGCAGGAGGAGTGGGTGTGGTTGGTGGACTCTGAAAGACCATAAGCATCAATTAGCTGCTATTGCACTTGTAATCCTACAAACCTCTTGTATCTTCAAAACTCTTTGTGTGGTATAACATTCACTTGATGAGGCTGTAAATCAACATCTTCAGTTTTTTCCTACAAACATGAAATTATGAAGCTTGTTAAGATGGCAAAAGGTTATTGAACAAAACGGACAATATCTCATTGATCTTTGTTCTTTACATAAATAAATGCCTCTATAAAAACATAAAAAAATGTGACTTTTCTGACAATCCAATATACACTCACATAAAATAGCATATAAACAGCAGAAAATTTTTCAATGCAAATGTATGTCTCTATGTGTGTGTGCGTGAGTGAAAGAGAGAGAATAAAACTTATTGTATATATATATAAAGAACAGTATTGTAGAATTTATTCATATTTATTCTACATATTAGTGTTCTGCTTATCTAGAACTTATTTACTTTTTGTATATGATGTCACTTTCATGGTCTAAAAGGTAACTAGTTCTTGAATCCAAAAGACATTATATAAAATGTGATTAATCTTGCTTGCCTAAACCATAAAACAAGACAAAATTTAAAGCTGCTGTGAATCAAATAAATCAAATTCAAAAAGATGAAATGTTAAAGTTAAAAATTCTCTTACAATGTGGCACCATGCTGCTTTTATTTGTATTTTGATAAGGAAAATCACATATTTTGACAACTGTCTGAATAATGACCACAGAAAATAGCAATGGTGGGAATTGTAATCACAGTTTATATTACAGTCTCTAAAATTATCTCTTCACAAGCCTTGCATAACACAGTCATAAAATTCTGCAGATAATCACAGTTTGCTTATATCTGTAATAAGGAACATTACTCATCACACAATGCTCTGTGCACCCTACCCGAGCAGGTGATGCCAAGCCCCCCAGCGCAGGTCGAGTAGCAGACGGAAACAACATGCTGGATTGTAGGTCATGGTAGTTGTGTTGGACAGGTGCCAGAAAACGTGACAATGGATCAGAGACCACAGCACGCATGTCCTGCTTGACCACTAGTGCCAGATCTACCACCTGCAGAAAGGACACCATTGGGGAAAAAAAATAGGGAAAATAGTATTTCATAGGCTACAAGCTTTAACCTCCCTTTTCTCCTAGAAATATACTGCTATAATGTATTCATCCCAACGCACACTCTGACAATGTGTTTATTCAGTCACTTAAGTAGATTCTAAGCTACGATGAAAAATATCATTTTACACATAAAAGAAATAATCTTCCATACAAATGTTTTCCATTTTCAGCTAAAACTCAAACCCATTTTTGTGGGTTGTGAGTAATCTTGCATCACCTGTGCAACAGTCTCATAGGCCAAGTAACTGATGACCTCCAGAGCTTGTGGGTTAGGCTTGATGTCAACATTCACACCTGCCATCAGCCAATCTTTGAATCGCTGAGATTTGTAGCGACGGCCTGCAACAATGGTTAAACGGCTTTATTCACCAACTAGAGAAACCAAGTACTATGCCTGATGGCTGTAAAAAAAACTTCTCAAAAACAGTGTCTCAGACTAAATAGCAGCTACTACCATTGTGTCAAGCAGCAATTCAAAGAACAAACATAAAGAATCTGATCGACAGAATTAAATAATAAATAAACAAAGTCAGGTCAGTGTATCAGAAACAAAAAATATATTTGTTTAAGCTCACCACTATTATGTTGCCCGATATCTAATAATTCAGAGAAAAAGAGTCCCTAACAATGTTTGTTTGTGTTTAATGCCATGCCAGCAAACTAGGGCTATATCACAGTAAGAGTCTCTAACAAAGGCCGAAGCAATTCTAGAAACAGGAAGAAAACAGTGACATTAGGACACCTCGCAGGGGACAGTGTCATGGCCCACTGTTGCCAGTTCCAGACTGCACATCAAACATAACACTAATGATCAAGAGCTATCTGGCATTCAATACACCACAGTGTTACTCACTGAAGTTGGCTTGTCTGGCTTCACAGAATTCTTTGTATTGCTGTGGATCCATGCCTCGAGCCATCAGCTCAGCTCTCTAAGGGGCAGAGACATCACTTTTACAGTCCTATAATCTTTTTTAAAATAAATTTTCAATTTAAAAGAAATGCAATATCTAATGAAATTGTAACTCCATTTTATTCACATTGGTTTTTACGGCTGGTACCCATCCAGTCAAGTGTAACTAAATAAATCTGTAAATGCATCAACATGTATTTGTATGCACATGCATCCAGAGATGCCACATATATGATTAAAAGACAGATAATCAATTAAAAGAAACATAGTGCCATTTATCAAAAGTTAAACAGCAGTTAGAAAGTTCACACAAAGAGCATGTCAATGACTGCATCCCTTTCTACAAAACACACTTACATGCTTGCGAATACATTATGTGCCTCCACATACACACAAATGCCAGCACAAGATAATTTCTGGATCCAGCCAAATGACTAAATAAACATATGTGTATTAGCAACTTTTGCAAAGTGACAATATCCCTTGTTTGCACACCTTAATTCCCGAGCTAAAACATTCCTTATAAGCAACCTTTTCAGCTTCTCCACAAAATACCAGTGAAAATGTAAGTACCCTGGTTAACATGGTTAGCATACACCTACCTCTTCTAACCATAAACCTTAACCCAACCCTTTAACCCTAACCAACCTAACCAATATACTACCTTAACTCTAAGCCAACCCAACCCCAATTATCACCCACCTGTCCCAACTTATTATACAAACCATACACTTTTCTATAAGCCATTATACTTACCACAAGCCGTTCATGTTTCACCATATCAATACCCTGATCATCAAACTGGGCCAGAAGCTCACCTTGAAAACAGATATAAAATGGATTATCTGGCATCTTTTTGTTTTTCTTCAAATATCTAAAGCCTCTTTCCCCACTTCGACCTCATTGGTCAATCCTAGCTATAATAGGAAGAATCATGCCACAGTCAGCAGCACCTTACCTGTCTGATCAATGGATGCCAGGAAGTCATAACAAATTTTCCTGCGCCTTTTAAGCATCTGAGGCTTTGTATCACCTGATCAGAAAATGCAACAATATATTTTTTTACAGATCATTTAATGATTCCGGTTTGTCAAGGCAGGATTAACTAGAATGACACTGGTGGTGGTGTTGTAGTGGCTATGATGATAGAAGTGATGTATAAAATCACCAAAATATGATGTACAAAACTACCAAATACAATGGAGTATTTGATGATTCATGAATAAAGTTCTGTAATAGTTAGCTGTGCTATCAAAATAAATGTAGCAGTAATCAGAAATTATGTTGTGGTATGAATACACAAGGATGATATTGAAGAAAGTGGTTCAACTCTATACAATCATGTTTTCTGACATCAAGAATTACTGCAGCATCTACATCATAATTACTTTTAGGAATTTTTTTCTTATTTGTTTGGTTTCAGCATGTCGACATATCTTCAGTACGTGCACTTTAAAAATTGTAAAAGGACAGCATGGACGGAAAATATAAAACCAAAACAAATGGTCTATACGGACGATTATCTCATCTCAGCTGACCAGACCACAATGTCATTGTTCTCAGCATTCAGCCTGACTTCCGCTACAAGTGAGAGGGTCAGTGGGTTAAACATCTTGCTGAGTATTTCATGCTACAAGAGTCATTACATGCGTGCATGTGTGTGCTTTTGAATTTGTGTGTGTATGTGTGAGCATGAATGCATATAATATGTGGGGATGTTTTGGGGGTGTGTGGTTTGTACTGCCATGCTTTGCCTAACCTAGATCATTGGCATCCTCCTCATCCAAGCCTGCACCTTTCAGGGTGGCCACCTTGAAGTCTTTGAGCTCCAGGAAACGCAGCAGCCGGCGAAGTTTAACCTATTGGTAGTAGATCACCAGGTGGGGTCAGTAATGAGTCTGGCGGAATCATTCTTAAGTCAGAAATTAGTTCTAAATAGCGATCAGATAAATGGTGATCAGACAGCTTCCTATAATGATAACATATACAAGAAGTTTGATTTTTGTGTGTGTGTGAAACACTGTAAATGAAGTAAAAAAATGCAAACAGGAAATCATATTTAATAATAATTAGTAATTATTATTATAACATATTTACATTTAATGTCATTATATCTTACTTTAAGTAAAAGAGAAAATTCATAGAGAAAATAACAAATCTCTTCTATTAGTTTTGAAGACCAGGAACACACGAGACCCCTTTTGCTTGCAATCTCGATGATGAGAAGCAGTACAGCTGAGATTTAAGAAACAAAAAACAGAAATGTTTACTCACCTTGTCTTTCCTCATGAGAAACAAGATATCCTCCATACCCACAAAGCGGCTGCCTCTCATGACAGCCACGTCAGATGCATGACAAAGCTGCACAAGATTGTGAATCAATCCTAGAAGTCTGACTACAAAGAACATCAACTCTAAAGGTTTGATTAGAGGGAGTCCTCTAAAACCATCCCAATTACTCATGCGGCCCCTTGGGAAAATTAATTGCCCACCCCTGGTGTAGAGGGACACCACGTGTGTGTAGAGAGACTAGGTTTGTGTTCAGGTGTGTGTGCGTGGAGGAACACTATGTGTGTGGAGAGGGACACTGTGTGTGTGTGCAGAGGAACACCAAATTTGTGTGTGAAGGGACACCTTGTGTAGGGAGAGATATGTGTGTGCATGTGGAGAGAGTCACGCTATGTGTGTGTGTGTAAAGAGAGACATACTGTGTGTGTGTGCATGTGTGTGTATGGAGAGACACATGAGTGTGTACAGAAGAACACTATATGTGTGTGTGTAGAGGGACACCATAATGTTTGTGTGAAGGGACACCGTGTCTGTGTGCAGACAGAGACACACTGTGTGTGTGTGTGCAGGTGTGTGTGTAAATACACTGTGTGTGCATGTGGAGGTACGCCATGTATGTTATAGCTGCACATTGTTCATGTAGAGCTGCACCATGTGTGTGTGAAGAGACACCATGTGTGTGTAAAAGGACATTATGGGTGAGTAGAGGGGTACTGTATGAGTAGAGCTACACCATGTGTGTGTGTAGAGTGGCACTGTGTGTGTGGAGAGAGACACCATGTTTGTGTGTGGAAAGAGACGTGCTTGCATGTGTAGGGCTACATCATGTGTGTAGAGTGACATTGTGCGACACACCACATGAGTCTGTAGAGGGATGTCATAAGTGAATGTGTAGGAAGGACATTATATGTGAGTGGGTATGAGGGGCGCCATGTGAGTCTAAAAAAAACATCTGACATCAAGTTTGAATACATGTGGGACAAACTGTCCAAGTCTGAAGTGGTTGCGATGCCACAGCCAGTCCATAAATCACAGCATCTGAATATTTACAATAATGACTTACGTCAAACCATGAATGTCTCTGGTACTTCATACAGATTTCACGTATTTGTCTAGTGACTTACATACCTGGGCATATGCAGGTTTATTTGGAAAAAGTAGGTCTTTAAAGAGCAAAGAATTGAAAACTCATTCTAATGGAGTTTACAACCTCCAAGAACTGTCAACACTCATCTTTACCTACTCTTGTTATGTCGTTTCCCCTATTTCTTGGAAGCAACAATATGGGACTTCATTTTTCTCTTGCAATGCTGCAGGTGTCTACAAATGAAACCTGCTTCACTCTGAGTTTCATCAACTTTCAGAAGTTTCTAATTCACACCCAACCTCCAACCCCTCTTTCCTCTTTTTCCGTTTTCTCTAGCTACCGATGGAAATTCAGAGCTTTCAGAGTTGCAGGCAGCTGTCCTAGCGGCGAGGAAACAAACAAGGAAGTGTGTTACGATACTGTCTTAGAATACCAGCCAATCGGCGACGATCTGCTAGCGAAAACTCCCGAAGGTGACCGGAAGCGAGGCTCACCGCGCAAGACACGGTGCCGGGGCGACAGCCACATCGCCAGAGAAAGTCTGCAGACGGTTGTCACGTGCCCAGGTGGCCAGCGCGATGGCTGATGGGAAATCTGGCCAAGCGGTCGCTGTGACCAAGCCAGGAAGTGGGCAAAAGGATGAGGTGCTTATCCGACAGAGTGAATGCAAGATCGCCTCCTCCTCCACCTCACCGAAGGCGAACAACTTTCGGGTCACTTGGGAAACGCGAGACAAAAAGGAAAGTTTCCATTTCAGTTACAAACCAGGATTGTTAAGCAGTATTCTTCTTCACGAAATCTTGAACCAATGTCGATAGTCAACGTCTCTGAAGGACAAACCCCTCTATTATTTTAAAGTTTTGACTTGTCTGAGAGTGAGTGCAGGAATGATCGGATGATAGAAAAGATGTCTGCGTAGACACTAGTCCAGATCGATGTTTACAATTCAAAGTACTGTATTCTCTAGAAGGCCTTGGTGATCGTTGCACTCGACGAACTAGTTTGTTATCAAAAGCTTTGGTGCACGAAGAACAACTCTGTGAAGACCAGCTCCACACACACACACGTCTCGTCTGACAGTCCTCACTCACCAGTGACGCCATCTGCTGGTGCACAATCTCTTCCACCAAAACAGCGGACTCGTGGAGCGAGCGGCGACAGTCCCCAAAGCCGTACCTGCAGCAAAGCGAGCTCATAGGGTCATCAGCCTCTAACACAACAAGTGAAACCATCAATCACTAGCGGCACCTACAGTGACCTCACACCAGCTGTGTATGTGTGGAGGGCGCTCCTTTACATGGATTCAACTCTCATAACGCTGTTACTAGGACACGCAAGCATCAAATGAAGATTTGACGACCAATCTGCCATTTAACAATCAAGGAATAAATAAATAATATGAAGGAATAACAACGATTAACTAAACACGCATGTTAAAAGATGGCGTTTAATGCACGGACAACAGAGAGAGCAGCCCAACAGGGTGAAGAGAGGCCAGGACAAAAGTACAAAAGGAGGGGGAGGGGTGAGGGAGCAAAAAGCAGATTAATACCCTCCTCTCCCCCAAAGCCTGCGAAAGTTAATCAGGTAAGTACAAATAGGCCATATGTCGCAGTAAACACGCGAACAGCAGACAGGTGTGAGGTCAACTTTCTGACTGACCCTGAACATTTTTTCTTCTTTTTCGCTGCTCCTAGAGGGAAAAAAAAGACGAATATCAGTGTACACGTCTCAAATATTCAGGTGTGTGTGTGTGTGCTAGACTGCGTGTGTGCAACTGTATGAATACTTGCGTGCATGTGTGTTCAGATGCGAAGCCATAAAACAGTGAATAAAATAGCATCACTTTTACATGCTAAATCACCAAATATGTGAGACCGCCGATTTTGTATCTCAGGAAGCAGGTTTTATATAGATATAGCAAAGCATCGGTTGTATACATCAAAGGGACAGGCTTGTCACAGTTTTCACGACTTCAGTTTTCTGTCAGTCAAGCAGTTGTCAGACGCTGCAATGGTCTCAGTGTGACCACGTGACGGCCATTGTGACCCAGGGTGACCCATCGCATAGAAACGTGCGTGAATCACGTGACAGTGGTCTGAAACTGATAACATGCTGGAGGTCTGAAAACCCCTTGCAACTTGTGGATGGCAAACGAAGTCTATAACCAAGCTTTTCGTGACATCGCAGTGCGTGCAGCCACCAGTGTCATCAGATGCCAGAAAACAGCAATTAAGGGACTGACTGCACGTGCGCGGCGAAGATGCTTGGCTCTGGTCCACCAACGATAGAGAAGACGACGGGTGATTCTGAAACCTGATACTTCCCCGCTCTTCTTTCTCAACCATGGTCTGTTCAAGGCTGTAGTCTAGTGCTGGTCCCGAGCTCCTGACATCTCGTCCTTCCTTGTTCATCACCTCTCCTGCCCACGTACCCGCTGCTGAAAAGGCTTTTCCTCGCATGCTGTCCCCGGCTCCCAACACCTGCCGGAAGAGAAAGTTGGCGACGACCAGAGCTGAAGCCAACTCCACAACCATTTTCTTGGAGTAGATGAGGATGTCAACCTGTTGCTCTCTGTAAATGAATCCGGTGCTTGCTTTGTGTGGGATGAATATATAATATAACGCAGCCCACACGGCGTAAAATTCACTCGATCGCTTTCCTCCAGCCCACCTCTCTCTTGAGATGGGGTACGCACGCATGCACCGCACCACCCCCACGTGTGGACGCCACCGTCGTGCATCAGATGTTTTTCAATAAGATCTTTTTCCAGACAAGCGAAGAAGCACCATTAAAGCCGCGTTTACTGCAATAATGATGATTTGACTGCCTTCACACGACAAGCAATGTCTTGCCTCTCTAGCTAGCTACCTTTTTCTCTTTCCAATCAGGTCTGATGCCTGGAGACTGAACATAACCAGATTCTTGACAAGTAGACAAAAGAATTGCTTCATTAGCCTGCAGGCATTGGCGCCCACTTTCACCAGGTGTGCCTCCCTATCGATCTAAAGTCATTAACTCCGCGGCCGTCACTACACAGCTGCCGAGACTACCGTTAATACACAATTAGAGTTCGCAAAACACAACTGCTGTTACCTTCCGACTCCTATCAAACTCTGAAAGGGCCTTACCCGTATGCAAGGTCATTTTTAAAAAATTTTTTTAGAATTACATCTCGCTGAAAAACAGCAATTGAAACCTGTGGGAGTTGCGAGATATAAGTGCAGTTTAGTTGGATTTCTACATGTCGACAACGACTGAAAGATTATCTATATCTTTATAAGTAGACACACTTTAAAGTTCTTGAATTTTCAGATTGTGATATGATATATCTTAGCATTCTTAGGAATGCAATGTGAATGAGGACATTGAACAGAATCAGATTCTCTTTGAACAGCTGTGTCGTCTAGAAACGAAGGTGTTGGAACCCAAACCAATGCTCCATGTGTCATGCTGCCACATAAAACATTCATGCATTGGCTCTTCGTGGCTTTGTGTTGCTGGGCTGAATTGAATATCCACCTCTGAAATGAATTAACCGATTGAGAAAATTTTACCTTTTCTCTGAAATCTATTAGAACTTGGTTATAAGAAATGATTTAATGAAAGAAAGTTGTTCCTCCTATTCTCAGCATGGATTACTAAAATAAGTGATAATGGCGGCGGGGTCTTTATAATCATAGCCGTGTAATTAAGATATTTCATATGCATTGAAAGAAATCTGTTGATTATTGACATCGTCAAATTTACATCTGGTCATTTGCCTTTATCTTGGACACAGATGTTCTTGGCTTTTATCAGCTGTGACCGGTCCGGTCTCTTTTCATAAATGGCTTTTGTGCCTGCACGCTCGCGTGTGAAAGACCGATATTAACTAAATTTGTTATTGTGATCAAAGTGACGACCTTCTCTTTCTACACCTACCTGAGTTTGGACTGTGGCCACAGAAAGCCATTGAGTCAAAAGGTTTTATAAGGATTAGGTTAAGTCTTGCAGATTTTCTCTTTCCAACTATTATAGGCTCGGTCCTATGGTACGAGGTGTTCTTGTCCCTAATTCAGTGATGATCGAGTGTCCTGGGTTCAGATCTCGTCTGGGGCACGCCTTTTTCTGCATGTGGCATCTGTTTACAGGGCCGGCTGCTTGATCGCGAGATATCCTTAGCTGCTGGATCAGTGTTAAACACCAATCCTCGTCTTTGGTGTTGTTTTTTTTTTCTTCTTTTTTTTTGGTTTTGGTTTGGGAAAATGTATAACTAACAAAGCTAATTTACACAGCGCTTTATTCCACCATCAAAGGTTAGTTCAAAGTGCTTGACGAAAAAATCTAAACATACAGAGTAGTAATAATAACAACAACAACAACACATACACGGATGCACGCAACAGAACATGCAACGTCATGTCTACAGAAAGGACAGGATGAAAGATATGCAGTTCCTATTTTCTCCCAGCTTGCTTAATCCAGTTGAAGAATTGTAATCGAGGGTGCAAATGCTCCTATCCACAGGGCAAGGTCAAGGCACTGCACAGCAGGTGGCGTGAAGTTAAACACGCTGACGACAGAAACAGAAGGACGCAGGTAGTAGCGGACTATACTCCACGCCAACGACAATTTCGTTTAAAGAACAATCGCCTCCAGTGGGAGGAGATGTGTGTTATTGTAGTTGTGGAACAAGCGTGACTGTTTGCAAGGCCAAGGCCGCCTAGTCGCAGGCACTACGCTTCCTAAGTGTAGCAATGACGTCACGGCAGCACCCTGGTGTGTGTGAGAGGTCGCAGGCTGGTGTCAAGCTCTGGCTCCCGCCACTGCACGTGCTGCTTAAAAGGCACGTGCATGAAGTACGGCATGCTGGCCTTTCTTGGGACCGGGTGTTTATTGACACAGCAGGACGACGCTACCAACACATCGATCTTTGCTGTTGGGCATCTGTCTTCCCGTGACACTCTCCTACCGTCACGCCACCCTCCTTCCATCACCTGCCAGGTGCGAGCTCACCTTGGAGTGGACTACCAGAAGATATACTGCGGTCTAACGTTACGTACCATCGACAGCACCTTCCCTCGGTTCCTCCTCCCCAGCCACACAAAAAAAGAAAGAACACAACCACAACAAAAAACAAAATCAGACTTTTCGTCTTCTGAGATCCATACGACAGTTACTATGTCAAAAAAAAAAATTAAAAAGATTAGTGACATTATGTCAACTTCTCTCTTAGTATCCTGCTACCCAATCTCTAATTATAACGTTTAATTATGAAATAAACTGTCAAAAGACATTCTCTTCAACACTGCTCCAACCCCACACCCGCGCACCTCTGTATTCCACGATGTTTACGAACGTCCGAGTCTGAGAAGTGTTAAGACGAACGCGGTCTAATCTCATCTACTCATACATTTTTTTTTTAAAAAAGACACCAAACAAGGTTTACAGCTTTCTTCGAAACTGCACAAAACGCTGCTTTCGGCTTAATCTTAAACAAAACCATATAAAAACGGCTGGGATTTGGATCTTTAACTGGCTTTGTTTTGAGCTTTTTTCTGCAATTTGAAAGCACATTGCCTCTCAATAAGGTTCTCAATAGTCTACTAGAGAACAATTCTTTCGTGTTTAAACTTTCTGAAAAATTTCTTAAAAAGCCATTGAAGCATATAAAAACTCCCTTTTTCGGGTAAGCTGCTGATTTGGCAGCAGTATATTTCCCCGAGTGTGTCAGAAGAAGGAAGCAGAACTGCACTGCACCAGGGCCCTGGGTTACTTCCCTGTTGGGTTCCGTTCCATTGTCGCCAGCGCTTTGTGGGAAACTGAGCATCAGACGAGAAGGACGAGACTGCACGCTTGTGGAAGACAATATCAGTGATATCAATAGCTTAGTTTCAATAACTCCCAACCAGCAAAAACCGGACCAAAAATGATAAAAAATGGTCAAAGTTTCTAGACAACAGACAGAGATAGTAGACAATACCAACTTCATGCCAAAGAAGGAGGGAAATCTGAAAAAGTTTGCCGGGTGGGTGAAGTGGGCAACCATGAGATGTAACTAACCAAGCGAACAAGCAGTCATTGAGGGCGTAAAGGAGATCTTCCTCGTCTTGCCAGAGATCAGCTGAACGCTCTCTACTGCATCTGAAAACTCATTTCCTTGCTTCCAACGCCATTACGGCCGAGTGCACTGCGGCGACGATTATGACGATACGGGTAGCTGTGCGACGGACGGGTGGGGAAGAAATGGGACAGGAACCGTGGTGATCTCTAAAGCCAAGGAAGGCTTACAGAAGCTGCAAGTGGTCTGTGAGACAAAGTTACAGTTTTTATACCATCCAGCAACCGAGACAAAGAAGCCTTGAGGACGAGAGAACTGAGCCCTCAAAAAGTCGCAACACATGTACTACACCCATAAGCCGGACCTTGGACAGCAATCGTAGATTAAAGCTCGGGAGTATGGGTAGCGGGATAAGATCGACGAATCTGTACAATGTAGCACTGCGACTGTAGTCGTGTCACAAATAAAGAAACATACATTCAAATGCGCATACAAACAAGTTCCTTAAACTTTTTCTAAATCGAAACATAGCATCAGGGAAAGAAGAAGAAATGGGCAGAGAGGGGACTGCCGGACGCACTGACGGACAAGATGCGACAAGCAGAGCAGCACGAAGGCCGTCATCGCTGATTATATGGAAGGCACGGCTGACGGCCCTTGGCGGTACACTTCATCTTTATTTGCCAGTCGATGGTCAGACGCAAACACACAACGGCTTTCTGGTGTATATCATGTTCTTTATGCCGCGCCTGCCATGCCTCCGCTCGCCGGCGGACCCCCTAAATCCTGCCACCCAGGCGGCAAAAAAGAGAGGCCGCGCGCTGTTGCCTCCATGATGATGCCATCATAAAGTGCCATGCAATTTGTCCACCAGACGGCCGGGATTAGGATCTGAGTTTTCACAAATCAAATCGTTTTGAATACCTCGCTGTCCTCTTGGTCCGGAAGCTGAGGGTCGCCTCCGGTCTCGGCACTGAAATGATGATATTGGGGAGGAAGGGGAAAGGGTGGGCAAAAAAAGAGAAGTTCACAAGCTGACGAGGTAAAACTCTCCAGTTTCGTGTGAAACCGATCTCCCTTCGTATCTGATTCAGCATATCACAGCGACTGCCGCGTGCATCCTTTATCTTTTCCTGACAGTATTTTTCAAGAAACAGGACTTGAGACTCTCGCTGGCGACAACGTGGCCAGCTAGTCACTGTACACTCGTGGGTGATAGTCTGACTTTCATAATTCTGAAATTTTATTTCATGCACACACGCATGCACAGAGAGAAGCGTTTTGGTCCTGCAGTGTGTACTGCGGCAACAAAGTTTGTCTAATCCTGTTGAGTAACACTACTATCCACCACTGACCAATGAAAACATATGAAGGCCATATTAAAAAGTCAGTCTACAGTTGATGGCTGTCACTCCAGGCTTTCTTTCAGTTGGTTTCAGGTGTGCGCGGATCTGCAGGGTGCTCACATCAAGAGTTCTCTACTCAGTCGTCGATGATGTTACACGATCCACAAAATGATTGTTTAAATGAACTGCCTCGGAACTAGCTACCCCTCCTCCCCAACACACACACCTTCACCCGAGTTCGTTACAAAGGATTCAAATGGCCAATAAATACTAATCATACGGAAATAACTAATACTTCCCTCTATCTCATGTTATATGCTTGATATCAAAAATGTTAACACTGCATTGATGTCTCTACTGATATATATTTTCCCAGTTTCACCTGCTAGATGCATATAATTAAATCTGAACTCCAGCTACTTCTCCAAGTGTGCAGACCGTAAACCATTTGGCTGATAGCGACTGACAATTTTTTGTTGGTTCAATTTAGAAAACAGAAAAACTGACAGCTGCATCACGCAGGCGAAAAGAGCAAACAAAGGTGGTTATCGTGGACACCGCTTGGTCACGCCACATAAATTCCTGCTACCAGGAAGAAAAACTGTATATTGAAAACCTTTTCCTCTGCCAGACCCGACACCCGAGCAGTTGTTGCCTCACAGCCTGTCGCCGGTTGCAGCGGTGGCGGTGTAGTCACGGCGCACGCACCAGTTCGGCGCCAACCTCCGGACAGTGAATGACTATGACGTAAGAAGAAAAAAATCTAAACCTTGTTCTTTTGTGAGTTCCCCCCCGTTTGGGTTACATGCAAATGAGCTGACATGTGGCCGGCACCCGCGCACAGGACTTAATCTACGTGCGCATCCAGCAAAAGCTTGCCATCTGCCACTAAGTTTAGCCCACGCGCTTGCGGCCGACGGTTTATTGTGCACACTGCCTACACCTCCCGACTCCCTTTCATTCTACCCGCTAAACTTGGGACTGGGTGCAACGCCGCTGATAAAATTGTCACGTTTAGCTGCTAAACGACTGCAACGGCTCTTCAGCATCGATTGACGTCACGCGCTTGTGTCGACCAACCCGACAAATTGAAAACAAATTCTCTTGTAACACGTACTGTTAATTTAGTGTTGTTTCTACCCGAATTTTTTTTTAATCCATGATGAATGTTAAAAAAAATCATTCATAAAAATCTGTAATCAAACGAGCTTTACCGAGCAAACGCTAAAAGCGTTGTAGTCTCGATGGCTTCTTGTTCATCTAGAATCACAGTTTGGGACGTTGCAAGTTCTTTTTCAATGAAAACCATAATGTCGTCGCGTTGGTTTTAATGAAGACGACATCCTTCACTTCTTTATCTTTAAGACACATAAACTGAACATTGAGAAGAAAATAGTCTAACCATAACTCCCTGTTTGTGTGGCGGAGGTATGAAACAATTCCACATTATCATGAAAGAAAAATATGGCGG
>SRHC01003745.1:155318-167934 GCA_004794325.1 Pomacea maculata | reverse complement strand
CTACTAATAATAATAATAATATATTATTATTATTATAAAAACGACAGAGTTAACGACGAAAATAATGTTACCAGGAAAAAAAAAAGAACAATGTTGCTCGACAACTTTGCCACGAAACGACTCCTAAATTATAAATCCCTTACAAAAACATGCCATACGATTCTAAAGAGCGCTCATAATCAATCAAACTCATTTTCTCCAACAGTAACCGTGGTGATGTGGGCGCAAAAGGACAAAATAGCGAAGAGAGCGTGCTGCCCCAGCTTGCTGCCCATCGTCCCAAGTTAAGAAGTGGAGAGTAAAAGCCGTGTCGGGTCGAAGAGTGAAGAGGCTGGCAGAAATTGGGCCACTTACCCACGTCAAAAGTGACAGGCGCCTGGCCAATTTGCAATCGAGCCGCAGTAATCCCTGTTCCTGGAGTCTTCTAGACGAGGACAGGTACAAAAACACCCGAAAGAACGACAAACCCTGAAAGGCATGAACCTGAATCACCCGGCTGTTACGATTAGAGTAAATGAAGAATCTACCAGTTCAGTTATATTCTGCTTTGCCTCCACCTCCCCCAAAAGTCTCCAGCAGACCGACAAATCATCAAAACAATATCAAAACAAATAACTCCAAAAGACAAAACGAACTAACTTTAAAGCATGAATTCAAACCTAAAACAGAGAATTTTCAGAAGGGACTCGTACACCTTGATACACTCTCTCTCTCTGTACGTCCACCTGAACTTAGAAGCGTTGGACTGAGAAAAATAGCCAATCAAACGGGTGGTGTATTAAAGCATTTAAACCCTGATTTTTGTCCTCTTGCGTGACCCGGTCTATTGGCGTTCGTGGACGACCTTCTGTGATGCACGCACAGCACGACACTCCTGGACTGTACCGCCCCCTTTAACGACCGACAGTCAGGACACCGCGCTAAATCTTTTAATTTTCTAGAATACGCTCTAAATTCCCTTCAACTAATAAAATGAAAAACTGGTGAAACTCATTTCCTGGAACATGTTTAAACTTTAAAAAAAAAAATTAAAAAAAAAACTAAATTACTGATTATGAGTATGATGTGGTAGAATCTGTCTTAATAATATTTAATAACAATGACCAGTGTCTTTAAGCTCAAAACACTTCTGTCCTGTGTGTAATTACTATTGTGTGTAACGATTTTCCTGGGGCCACAGCGACCTCTGCCCAGCACCTTTTAAACATTTACCCGCAATCACTGCAGGCCTTGTTCATTAAGATCCTTTTTCTTACGGAAAAGACATCCCAAGTCTTTCAACTTTGACAGGGCCAGAGTAGATGGTCGCAGTGAATTTGTTTATTTGTATTAACTGGTGTGATCTTCTTCCTTCAGAACTCTTCCTCGTCATCTTAAGCATCACATTAAGGGCGTATCAGATTATAATCGATCGCGTGACTTTTAAAGTCACATCCAGTGAGACAAGGACTCGTTAAGTCAAGAATGTATATAAGCATGCTGAAGTAGATATATATACACACACGCACACACGTGAATACATAATTTATAATTTAATTTTTTTTAAAAATCTTAATCGAAAGGAAAATAACCGACGAGTATTGGGGTCCCTTAATCTTCTTCTTGTCTCCACCATCCACACAGCCCCTCCCGTTAAAGGGTACAGATGCGACACAATGTCCTCACAAATAAAATTTAAAAAAAGGAAAAAAAAAAGGAGAGAGCCTGGATCATTCAGGTCTTTTGAAGACAAGGGGTCCGTTCATTAGACCGCGCAGTCCTGGCTTGATGAGCACACCACGTCGACATACACGAGGAACAGACGCGAAAATGATGCTCATTCTGCATTATCATACTTTTTAATCACAATCGCCCTCCATCTTCCTACCCACCCTCCAACCCTCTCTCACTCTCTTTATCTCCTATTCCCCCCTCCCCTGTTTTTATCAGGTACAACAAAACGAAATTTTGAAAGAGAGACAGCGACATGGCAATATTCCCTGATTTGCATAAACAGCAGATCATCTCCAACTGGTAAATGCGGCCACCACACGGGATGATAATTGATTGAATGATCGCACAAAAGCCGCATTAACACAAGAAAAGGGGGCGAGGTGACTGCGAGGCGCCAAAGAGAATGGGGGGGATGAGGAATAACACAAAATACGCAGTCGAAAAACAAAAAAAGGGCTATCCCCTCGTCTTTGGGCCCCCTACTACCGTCCATACGGCTCCGTGTAGAGGATGGTGATTGAAGTCGAGGCCAAGTCGAAATGGACCTGACAACTTAACACTCCATCACTGTGACTAACTCTAGCCTTGAGCACAGATTACATTCTGCAGGCGCCTGGACAGAATTGACACTGAATTTAATCTTCACTTTCATACTTTGATTTATGAAACAGAAAATGGCGCGCCCAGGATCGGGCCGCAGCCTTGAGACACGAAGGGCTGATTGAAGTTTGCACAGTTTTGCCAGAAACAAATTTTGTCTGATTCATCTAGAAAGTTGGGATGTCGCTAGTCGTCTTCGCCGTGTTACCCCTCTTTTCCCTTTCCATTAAAGACGCTCCCCCTACCCCACCCCATCCAGTCCCCTCACCATCTTCTCCAACATGTACCGGTGCCCCTTTTGCCCCTAACCCCTCCAACAAATATTACCCTGCGTTGTTGGAGGGCATAATGACAGCAAAAGGGTCACCACGTCTCCCGAGTTTTTCTGGTTAACCCCTTTTTTATGCCGAATCGGAGATAATCGGAAGGATCAAAGTTGTGAAGTATAGTCCCGGCTACGATGCCAGTTCAAAGTCATTTTTTTTCCACTCGATGGAAAGAGATGCCGAAGTCCTGTATGCGATACGAGAAACTCGCGGATGCTCCCGGTATCTCTGTCTTGCCCTTTTCATGTGACTGTAATGGATTAAACTGTCCGTAACTGCTTAATTTTATTCCGAGAAAAAATATTATTTTAAGGTGATCCGAGATGATTTGCACTGAAGGTATGCCGCAAGGCTTGGGATTCCTGCACAGTATTTGTAAACTTTCAGACTATGAATATATATGTATGTCACTGGTGTTGGTGTACTAAAGTCCACACACTCTTCTCGTTAAGTATTGCAGACAAATGTTGTCGATATGGTAAGGTCTTTATCTTTCTGTCAGGTTTTACCTCTATCATATCTTGTGTTGTCCCTTTGTTCTTGTCTCCGTCTTCCTCCCCCAAGAGTCTTCCCAGACCTGCAGCGTATCCTCCCCCTGGCCTTAAAACATACACTTTTTAATATTTTGATTACAAGATGCAATATTGTTTTCTTAGTGCCGTGCCTGGCAATAGCTCCGGTCAGCTCACAGGGGCACGGCGACCGACATTTTCGCGTACCCATTGTAATCTGGCATATTAAACCGCCGGCCGCCTCCTTTGATGTGTTCAGCAAGTAATCGTTTGATCTTTTACGATGTACTCAGATGCCTGCAAGCTGATGCCTGGAGATCAGGTATTGAAGAAAGCTGCGGATGCTTAGGATGTTTCTTGCTCTTCTTTTGCCTGAAGGGCTAGGAACGGGAGTTAGTCATCTCACGGATATAATAGTAAACAACATTAATATCTCTCATTCCCTCAAACACGCACACCCAACCCACCCCTCACCGAGTTCCCTTCCCTAATTTTTTTTTTATTCGTTAATGGAACGTTCCAGAGGCGGTGCACGGGATTGTTTTCTGTACAATGTTTGTTTTTGTAGGTATTTCTAACCCTAACTGAAAATAAGAAATGAAAACACACAAATTAACTCTGATCACATACCCACCCCAAGTCTGCCAACACAATGCCGAAGGTTTTATTTCGTCAAGCAGTTTCAGACTAATGTTCACAGCTTCTCCACAAGCACAGTAGCAGAGACGGTATCCATGTTGGACGATAACTGAGGTTGTGTTGGAAGACGAGGGATAATTGTTGTCGAATGCCTCACTTTCTTGTTTGTTCATGCCTCACCTTGTTTGTTCGTGTGAATGACCGCGAGTGGACCCGTTATTTGGCAAATTATTTTATTTTAATTATAAAGATATGAAAATTTGATCGATAGCTTATGTTGTGCATAAATGTGTATGTCGGCACGGGTTGTATGTTAATCCAGCAAAGTCACTATGTAGTGATATGTAGTGATATGTAGTTATACCAACTTCACGCTGTCTATGCAGCAAGGCACGACTTGCACATTATTCGCCAGAGGGCGCCGTGGGTAGTACAGGCGCACGTGGGTCACATGTCTCCTGTCTACATATCTTTCTAAAGAAATGAAAACATGACTGGAGACAGAGGCAACAACAGGGGAAATGAAAACTCAAGAGTGTTCCGTATTTAAACATCTTTTGTAAGGAAAGTCGCAATTTTAGAAAGAAAAAAAAAAGCATGGCTGATAGGCAAGTTTCCGAACATAATCTTGAGACAGACGCCGGAAGGGCTGACACGACTGTAGGGTAAATGAAGACACTCTCCACTGTATAATCAAAGTTTGCTTCTCGCTAAGGCAAAGAACATTGGCGTCAGCCTTCTGAGATTAATGATACAGCCTGGAACAAGGATTTTCCCAGCAAGCGAGAGCAGGCAGGAGAGGAAAGAAAAGGATGCCAAGAACGAGCGGTGTCTGAGGAAGCAGAAATCACGGTCGCAGGCAATCAATGGCATATTTAAATTCATGAATTTTTAAGTGGTATCGCTAACCATTCTCCTTCACTCCCAACCGAATCGCACACGCCTGCACGCAAGGCACATACGCACGCACACACACACGCACGCGCATGCAGGCACGCACACACAGGTTATATCGCTTCAATCGCCTATTCTCCTTGGCTTGAGATGACTCAAGAATTTACAAGCAGGGCGTTCTTTCCTGAAAGGTCTTTCAAGACCGGATCGCCGCTCGGCGCTGCAAGCTGTCGGGTCCACTGTCTGCATTTGCGACCTTTTATTATGCAATACATCCCCTGCCCTTTGCCCCCGCGTAACGGGGATGCTTTATGTGTCACTCTTCACCTTGGGTTATGAGCCCAACTCATCACTAATTTCCGCCTCGTTTTAGTAACGAATCTCATTTTCCTCATCCACTCCCTTCTTCTCCCGCCCCCCTCTCTCTCTGGCTAGTATCGTTCCTACAACATTCGATATGGCCAAAACTGACCCAAAGTGTATTGCCAAGAAAAAACAAAGGAGAAAGATTTCAAAGCTTCTTGTTAAGTGGCAGAGGAGGAGGAAGATGATGAAAGGTTTACGGTCATTAAAAAAAAAATGTTTCACGGCTAGCCAATGGAAGCTAGCGTGGTGTGCTGTGGTTATCTGGTGCATGACACTATTGTGACCTGGAGTGTTTCCGGTTAGTGTCGTCACGCTCATGTCACGCTGCCTTACTATCCTCACCCTATGAAGTAAAAGGTTATATCTACTTTCGGTCTGGAGATTCCTGGAATACCTGCTTTTCAAAAAACAAACAGATTGAAATGCTACCGCGCTTTCTAAGATAGACTGATCATCGCTCATCGTTGATGTGAGTAGGTTTGTGACCTCTCATATGTGACTGGTTTGTAACTGACTTTTATCTGACTGGTCAATATATTGTAAATCAAACTAAAGAAAAGGGAACCAAAAAAAGTGACGGCTACGCGGTCTATATTCCGCTAAAACCGACGGCTTCATGGTCGATGGAAGTGATTTATTCTATTGAAACTTAATTCCTTAATTCACACAGAAGGACACCACAAAATCTGTACCCAGTTCCACATAACCTTCTTTTTCTGTACTTCCGAGTCTGATCTATTTTGTTCCACCCTTCAGCTAAGGAATTCTTTACATTCTTTGTTCTATCATCTTTCAATCTGTCTTCATCATCATTTTTTCTTTTTCTGGCCCCAGTTAAAATGCCGTTTAGTGTCTGCTCAACGTAGGTCACGGAAAGCGTAATATTCCCTATTCAATCTTCAACCCTCTGATTTCTCTGCCGCTAACCTCTGATCTTTTGGTGCTGTCTTGAGTTGTATGGTTTACAGTTTTCTTCTTTCTCAAACTCATCGTCTGGATTTGGACAAACCGGGATAATCAACTGAATTCTGGTGCAACAAACGCAAAAATATACAACAGGGTCTTTTTCTTCATGCATCTTGCTGACACCAGCAGAGACGTAGAACTACTACAAACATATGTCCAAACTCTGACCGTTGTGAATGAAGATAAAGGTAACTGCTACAATGACAACAACCCATAGCCTGTTGTACATGACATAAATATGTTACGTCACTACATTCTGCCCCCTGCTTAACGTGGCATTCACATTATTCCAAAAATCTGAGAGCCAATCAAGCCACTGCAGTCCTATTGACCCCAGAGGTCGCGTCCCTGTCCCCCCAGCGTGCCGTAAACAGCAGTTATCTACTCCTGTCATCGCCAAAAGCCGACAAACTGTGGCCCGCACGGGAGGAAAAAGAAAAAAAGAAAGAGCAATGGCAAGCAGCCGTAACTGCCGCACAAGTGCGTCTCACCCCCCATGCCCCTACCCCCAGCACGGCGAAAGCTGCTGGCGAGCAGCATCTTGGGACACTCGGGGGATGGCGAGGCGACGAGCATGGTCGATGGCGCTCGTCTGCTGGGAGCAGTTGCTGGTCAAGCTGCCTCTTAGCGGTTAGGTACTTGCTCTGCTTGACCTTTGCGGCCTGACCCTCGGCGCATGTTGGGGACAGGGACCGGGACGGTACGGAGGAGATACGGAAACGTTGTGAAGATCAGATCACTCGGACACGGTTTACCGCTAATAAAAGCAAACATGTTCGTCTTATTTTACTCTCTTCTCATTCTTCCCTCGTATGTCTCTCCTTCACGTTATCAATCAACAATTAGAGATGCCCAAACTGAAGTTCAAGTGGTAAGTGACCGAGCACGAATGTAGCTGTAGCTGTTTGGTCTCCAGCCGGCATCCTCTTCATTGTTCACCTGCCTCTCTAATCTAACGAAGCAATTGCTGGTGTCAGTGATAGACCAGTGATTACTATTCTCACCACTTTTCCCTTGCCCCGTGTATCTCTGCTATCTGCCTCTGCTGTGGGAGCTCCAATAAACATAAGTACCGCTCCATTTCTTTCTGCCAGTCCACGGCGTTAAGAGCCACTACGTAGCCCAGTGCAGCTACTCTCGACCCAGTGCACACTGTACCGGAGGAAACAGTCCCTGCCTGACCTCGCTAGCCCTTAATAACCAAACCTGTCTCCTCGTCCCAAACTCTCCTCTCGCGTCAAAACGAGTTTCTCCACGAGTAAACACATGTTTATCGTCAGTCAACACACCGTGAAGGATGTAAAGACCGCGTGACCGCATGGTAAGCTTCCACAAGAAAAAACAGAGCTCAAAGTTTTACTAGAAATACCAGGTTTTATACTTTTAAAAAATAGTCACCTTTCACAAGAAAATACACAGAAGTTTTTTAACCGTTTTCACTACACAGTTATTACAGAGCAAAGTGTTTACCAAGAGACTCGAGTTCAATGTCTGGATATCGACCTCCACAGCATCTTGTCCGCCCTCCTGCCACTCCGTGATGGTACCAAAAGCAAACAGAACACACTCTAACCAATAATTAAAAGTGTGGGTTTTTTTTTTTTTTAATCTGCCTGGAGCTTTCAGTTTTCGCCTCGCAGACGTCTGCCTCAGCGGCGCGGAACACGACAGCACGAGGTAGCGACGACCTACCCTGCATGCCCTCACTGTTGGGTCGAGCAAACTCAACCTTTTTGATTCCAGAGTGGTTTCTCTTTCTCACCCCCTTCTCCCCTCCCCCGCTCGTGTAATTGGTTCTTTGACGCTGCACACCCCACCATTTTTTTCCCATTTTTTTAAAACCTCTTTGCTCACCACTCGTGGACCTAAATAATTGGCCGTAGATTGACAAGGGATCTGATTGCTAAAGATCGGAAGGTGAGTGGGTGACGGAACAAAAACTGTCCACGCTTCCACACTCTGCTGCTGCCATTTCCCACGAGAGTCTGCCTCGGCAATCACCTGTCCATGGCTTTTAAGAAGCGGAAAGTGGCTTACTGCGTGGGGATACAAACTGAAAAGAGGGGGCACGAGATTTATTCCAGTGCGACGTTCGGTTAACACTGTGCCTACTCCATTTTATTTCCTAATAACAATGACAGAACTGGCAGACTGCTGATACTAGTCAGCTGGGACGTTCAGACAAACATTCTATGCCAAATAAAAATTAAAAAATGAGCTGTGCGTTGCCATGGTGATTGCCCATGAAGACCGTTCAACTTTTTATGAATTTACACAGAAATAGAAAGAAAACAAAGAGACAGATATATGAGAATTGTACACACTGCAAACATACACATTTTTAAGGGCTTTTAGTGCAGTGGGTGTACCCGTGCCTGTGTATGATGAATTTACTGACGTATCTACATTAGAGAACATGTGTACGCGAACGTGATCGTCTCAGGAACAGCAAATCACCTGCGTCTTTATCCTGACCATCTACTCACATACTTCTATGATCTCAAAATCCTTTCAGTTAAATGTAGAATCGAAGTCTTGTCTAATATGGAGGTACGGACAGCGGGCGCTTACCTTTTCAGTGGACAAGTCTCACTGGGAATCATCTCTACGATAAAACTGCTTAAAGACAAACATTTGAACTAAACGGTGTTTTTTTCTCCGGACATTGAGGAGGAGTTGATCTCCAGATAATCTGCCCCAAGGCTGACAAGCTAGAGCGAGCCTGGTGATAAGGTAAGGTCCGCGTAAGGTGATACCTGGACTAACCACGTATCCAGCATATCCTACCGCGACACGACCAGGTCCGGCAAGGAATGGCGCTGGGCTTGAGCAGGGATGTGTTTTGTGAGGGCTTTGCTCGCGAGGTGCCTCTTCTTGATATTTCATTATTGGCCGCATGAATAATGCAGGCGGGTCACTTGAGAAAAAGGGAGGGTGAGATATCACCTACCTTGCGCCAACATTAGCAACAATTCCCGTCAGCCAGACTTGCAAAGGCGAGAACCCTGGGGACCTTCGGGCCCTGACTGGCTAATCATAGCGGCAGATTGGCGAAACTTCGGTAAATTCAAAATTTACAAGCTACCATCTGGACGGGCTCCACTTTTTCTTCGCAACGAAGAGGGAAGAAAAAGGCAAATGTCTTTTTTTGTCCACCAGCCTTCAAGACGAGGCAAGCGTGCGAGCGGACTGAGATATCAGCTCTCCACACCATCCCCTCTTCGAGACAGCTCCCCTCCCAAACAAACAAAATCAGACCACCATTTAGAAGATTTAAATTTGGCTTTATCTATTGCGTGTCTCTCTTACATGTTGAGTGTAAATCTCGATCAGAGCAATGACTGATGCATAATCGCTTGTGCAGTCGTTATCGTTAACAACGAAGTCAAAGCAGCAGTGGTGGTGCAGCATCCTGTCATATATACTGTCAGCAACTACAGCTACACCTCGGCCAGCTAGTCTAGCCCTGTAAACATGAACCACATCCAGAGAGGAACCGATGAAGTTCGTAATCTTTGTGACAAGCGCTTTACTGGCGACGAGTGAGGTGAGCACGGATGTGTGACTACACCAGAAACATCGGCTCAGGTCATGTTGTCCTTAACAAGCTTCGTACAGTCAAAGTGTCAGTTTGACCTAGAATGCTAAATTCTTCTGAAGGTCTAATGTTAATTACAAGTACTCATTATATTTTAAATGTCCTTATACGTTAGTGGCAAGTTGGGAGTGACAAGTTTCGACTGTCGATATTTTTACCTTGGTTGGTCTGGTTTGATATGCCAGCGCTTGCTTTTTGTTCTTAGCCCTTCCCATTTCAAGACACATCTCCCTCGTATCCTCTCTCCACCTTTACAAGTCTGCCCAAAGGGAAAGAATTCACATCATCTTCTTTCTTCCACTTGGAGAACAGGTAATACATCTGGCGATCTTCAAACCGCATTGCAGTCAAGAAAAATTTTAGTGTTTTGGTCAATAAATTAAAATCTACCCCGCGTTTGTAAATGAATTTCAGTTTTAGTATGTGTATGCGCGCGTGCGTGCTCTTGTCTGCATCTGGAGGCCTGCTGGCGAGTGCGTGGCGTGGCGAATAGTTGTCTTCCCCTGTCGCTGGGATCGGACACAGTTGAGAGAGGAGGCTGACAGACTCATGAAGTATTCAGACACCAGCTCGCGGAACGAGACACAGCGTCACAAACCGCGCCATCTCCTTCCATCTGGCTGCTGATAAAGGACGGAGTTTGTAGGGAATAGCATGCGCTGTGAACTGCCAGCTCGACTCCATCAGAGACTGAGAGAAGGAGGGAAAGAGAAAGGAGGAGGAGGAGGAGGAGGAAGAAACATTACATGCAAACAAGCAGCCAGAACAAACGATATGAAACAGCACTCATGCACAGACGCACGTGCAAGCAGCACCGATAGTGAGCACGTGCTGAAAGCCGTCCTAAGTGCGAAAGTCTGCATGCGAGTCAAGAGTTCCCCGAGCCATTCTCCACTCTTACCTTAACTTGCTGCTGGACATGCATCACTTGGCAAATCCCTATGCCCTTCTTTTGTTCATTTGTTACCTCATATTTGCTTACCATCTTTCAACGCAACGAGAGAAAGACAGAAGTAAAGGGACAATTATTGATACCTAGTTCATTTGTAAATGGGGAACAGTTCGAAAACAGTAAACGGAAATACGATACAAGAAAGAAGAGTGCCACAAAAAGCTGTAAAAGAAAGCCAATGCACAGAACCAGAAAATGTAAATAAAAGAACGGGCTACATGACATGAATATAGATAACAATGATTTCCTTATGTTCAAACGTTTTCCATCTTTTATATGAAACTTAAAAAAAACCAGTGAAAACAAATCTCGTCCAAAGTGTTGGTCACATTTCGGCCCTCGACACCGTGTCAGGTTAGTTATTGGCCCTTCTGCGGTTGACAAGGGTAGGGCAGCCAAGAACAGCAAGCGATAACTCAGGTTTAGCTCAGCACACGTGTCACCACCGCCCAGGGCAGGCGCCGGGCCTCTCGGATGGCCGAAACTGTTTGACCGGCTGCTGAGCTGACAGATGGCGTGGCCAGAGAAGTGACGACCTTATCATGTAGGGCCGCTTGCTCTCGGCTGTCCTCCGGCTCGGGGTTAGCACTTGCCGGACTGCTTCGACAAGCCTCAAGTGCCCTCCAACTTCTAGCAACCTGTCGGGTGCCCACCAGGCCAGAATGCTACCTTTTGTTGCTCTCAAGCAAACTCATCCTGATTGGCCTCACCACTCTGGTAGTGCCTTCAGAAGAAAAAAAAGGGGAGTTTTTATTTTTTTCCCTTGTCTGCCCTTCCCCTGAAAACTCTATGGTTTTTCGGGTGGCAGTTCAGAAGTATCGTGGTTATCTGCTGAGCACATTTGGAAAGTTGGATGAGATATGCACGTGTACAACAAAAGGAGAGCGACACAACTGTTCCAATGATAGCGGTTAAGAGCACTCGAGCTGTCTCCCACTGCTGGGGTTTCCTCAGCATTTTGAGTGAGAAAAAATGAAGGACAACTCTGAGGCAACACAAATCCCCTACTAAGTAGGTGCTTATATCGATTTAACTATAAAAACCACCTTTTCACATTATTCACCCAAATCATCTTCTGTTCACTCCTAAACCTTCTACCCTCAGCAAAGTCCCTGCAATGCCACTTCTGGTATACAATCAAGCCTGGCGACATGCCCTACCCACGCTTTATGACAGTGAGGGCAGGCACTTGGGCACCTACCAGACTGAGAATCAGGTTTCGTCGCACGACTTCGTTAATCTTCTCCCGCCTATAGGAGATCTGAAAAATTCTCCTATAAAACCGCCTCTCGAATGCTGACATATACTGATCATCAGTCCGGTGCAGTACAACTTTCACAGCCTTACAGCAAGACAGATACAAGGAGAGACTAACAGACCGTGAATTTGGCAGCAAATGAGATCTTTTTGCTGTTCCAAATTTGGTTAGGATAACACCGAGGTATGTCAAGGACTGAATCTCTTCCAGTTTCTCTCCGTTCAACGGGACGAAGGTCCTTTCCGGTCCTATGGTGTTCACCATGACCCTTGCTCTTCTCCGTACTAATCTCCATCCCATACGCCTTCGAGCATGCGTCGACCTTGTCCGTTAGCGACTGTTAACTCGCTGTTGCTGCCGGCCATGAGAGCTATGTCGTCAGCAAAGCGCAGCTAACTTATCGGTCTCCCTCCGATCGAGACGGAGGTTTGGTGGTCAGCTAACTCGTCGCGCATGATTTTCTCGAGAAAGATATTGAATAGTACAGTGGAGAGCAGACAGCCCTGGCGGACACCGACCGGGGTAGGGAACGACCCCACTATTACGTTGATGAACAGAATTGAGCTCCTGGAACCATCATATAGAGCTTTGATGGTTAGGATCAGGCCTTCTTCCACGTGGAATGTTCGCAGAAACGTTCCACAGTTTTTTCAGCCATCATCTCCTCAGCTGCCGCCGAGAGGCGGCGCTGTAGCACCTTGAGCATTACTTTGCTCGCATAATAGAACAAGGAGATGGTTCGATAGTTATCACACTTGTGGAATGTTTTTAGTCTTCTTTGAAGACCATCAA
>SRHC01003745.1:143406-153954 GCA_004794325.1 Pomacea maculata | reverse complement strand
GACATGCCCTAACCACTCCATTTTCCGCCGCTTTATGACAGTGAGGACAGGAACCTGGCGACCTACCAGACTGAGACTCAGGTTTCGCACGAAGTCGTTGGTCTTCTCCCGCCTATAGGAAATTTGAAAAATTATCCCATAGAACCGCATCTCGAATGCTGTCAGATACTGATCAACAGTCCAGTGCAGTACAACTTTCGCAGCCTTACAGCAAGACAGATACAACGAGAGACTAACAGACCGTGAATTTGGCCGCAAATGAGATCTTTTTGCTGTTCCAAATTTGGTTGAGTCTCATCATTGTCGCTGTTTCGGCTGTGATGCGCGACCGAACGTCTGTCGTGCTACGCCCATTGCTGGTTAGGATAACACCGAGGTATGTCAAGGACTGAATCTCGTCCAGTTTCTCTCCGTTCAACGGGACGAAGGCCCTTTCCGGTCCTATGGTGTTCACCATGACCCTTGCTCTTCTCCGTACTAATCTCCATCCCATAAGCCTTCGAGCATGCGTCGAGCTTGTCCGTTAGCGACTGTTAACTCGCTGTTGCTGCCGGCCATGAGAGCTATGTCGTCAACAAAGCGCAGCTAACTTATCGGTCTCCCTCCGATCGAGACGGAGTTTGTTGGTCAGCTAACTTCATGCGCATGATTTTCTCGAGAAAGATATTGAATAGTACAGTGGAGAGCAGACAGCCCTGGCGGACACCGACCGGGGTAGGGAACGACCCCACTACTTCGTTGTTGAACAGAATTGAGCTCCTGGAACCATCATATAGAGCTTTGATGGTTAGGATCAGGCCTTCTTCCACGTGGAATGTTCGCAGAAACGTTCCACAGTTTTTTCAGCCAGCATCACCTCAGCTGCCACCGAGAGGCGGCGCTGGTGCAGCTTGAGCATTACTTTGCTCGCACGACAGTTTATTTGTTTTTAACTGCGTGCCAGCAACTAAGGCTATTTCACGGCGACTTGTTCGCGCTAGAGATCAAGGAGATGGTTCGATAGTTGTCACACTTGTGCACAGTTTTTCTTCTTTGGAGACCATAAAAAATTGCAATCATTCACGTGGCCAGTGTCTGGTTAGCCAGATATTCCGATATAGCCTTGTGTCACGACGCCGCCGGTGCCTATAGTTTCTCGCTCTCTCAAACTCACCAGCGGGTCGGACAATTGCGAGTTCTTTCACTCAGAAAAAAAAAATTCGCCTGTTCGATCGAGTCTGCCCTTGTTTACTAAACAAAAACTCAAAAGAAAAAATCCCGACTAAAAGAATACAGTCACTAACACGCTGGTTTCTTCTTTGACTATCACACTCAATCTTTTACTCACTCGCGAGGCACATTGTCTTGGCAAAGGCTCTCTTCTAACTCACTCCGTCTTCTATCCGCTCTTTTAACCTCCTTCTTCTTCCAAAAAAAATGTCCTCTCACGTCCTTCTGCTTCCATATCCCTCTCTCAACGATCCTCTCTCTTACCTCACTATTTCTTTTTACGTCACTCTACGTCATTTGTCACGTTCTATTTAGAGAACGTCCATCATTCGCACGCTTTCATCTACACACGCGCCCAGTCCTAGCACTCTGACTAGATCCATGACACCTTGTTAGTACCATCGAAAATCCTCACACCTCCTCTTTGATAAGTTCCGCGCGGGCGTTGTCGATTCTGGCTGCCTTACCCCCATGAAAGTCCCGTACGGTGAACCTTCCTGTAGGTCTTGTCTACCTTAGGATACATTTGCCTTGGAAAACTCAATTTATTATGCAGCTCACAAAAGATCGAGAACTTTCCTTGTGATCCACGGCGCTTTCGAGGGCTTCTTCCGCCCCAACACTATGTCTACTGATGTAAGTAGTTATCCTACTCCTTCTACCCTCGGCAAAGGCCCTGCAATGCCACTTCTAGCATACAATCATGTCAGATGACATGAGCTAACCACTCCATTTTACGCTGCTTTATGACAGTGAGGACAGGAACCTGGCGACCTACCAGACTGAGACTCAGGTTTCGCACGAAGTCGTTGGTCTTCTCCCGCCTATAGGAAATTTGAAAAATTCTCCTATAGAACCGCATCTCGAATGCTGTCAGATACTGCTCATCAGTCCGGTGCAGTGTACAACTTTCGCAGCCTTACAGCAAGACAGATACAACGAGAGACTAACAGACCGTGAATTTGGCCGCAAATGAGATCTTTTTGCTATTCCAAATTTGGTTGAGTCTCATCATTGCCGCTGTTTTGGCTGTGATGCGCGTCCGAACGTCTGTCGTGCTACGCCCATTGTTGGTTAGGTTCAAACCGAGGTATGTGAAGGACTGAACCTCTTCCAGTTTCTCTCCGTTCAACTGGACAAAGGCCCTTTCCGGTCCCATGGTGTCCACCATGACCCTTGCTCTTCTCCGTACTAATCTCCATCCCATAAGCCTTCGAGCACGCGTCGACCTTGTCCGTTAGCGACTGTTAACTCGCTGTTGCTGCCGGCCATGAGAGCTATGTCGTCAGCAAAGCGCAGCTAACTTATCGGTCTCCCTCCGATCGAGACGGAGGTTTGGTGGTCAGCTAACTCGTCGTGCATGATTTTCTCGAGAAAGATATTGAATAGTACAGGAGAGAGCAGACAGCCCTGGCGGACACCAACCGGGGTACGGAACGACCCCACTACTTCGTTGTTGAACAGAACTGAGCTCCTGGAACCATCATATAGAGCTTTGATGGTTAGGATCGAACCTTCTACTTCCACGTGGAATGTTCGTAGAAACGTTCCAAAGTTTTACAGCCAGCATCACCTCAGCTGCCGCCGATAGGACGTTGTCAATTCTGGCTGCCTTACGGCCATGCATGTCCCGTACGGTGAACCTTCCTATAGGCCTTGTCTACCTTAGGACTCATTTGCCTTGGATGCCTCAATTTATTATGCAGCTCACAAAGATCGAGAACTTTCCTTGTGATCCACGATGCTTTTGAGGGCTTCTTCCTCCCCAACACTTTGTCTACTGATATAAGTACCTATCCTACTCCTTCTACCCTCGGCAAAGGCCCTGCAATGCCACTTCTGGTATACAATCATGCCAGACGACATGCCCTAACCACTACCTTGTCTGCCGCTTTATGACCGTGAGGACAGGAACCTGGCGACCTACCAGACTAAGACTCAGGTTTCGCACGAATTCGTTGGTCTTCTCCCGCCTATAAGAGATATCAAACATTCTCCTATAGAACCGCATGTCGAATGCTGTCAGATACTGCAAATCAGTCCAGTGCAGTGTACAACTTTCACAGCCATACAGCAAGATACACACAGCGAGAGACTAACACCGTGAATTTGGCCGCAAATGAGATCTTTTTGCTATTCCAAATTTGGTTGTCTCATCATTGCCGCTGTTTCGGCTGGGATGCGCGACCGAACGTCTGTCGTGCTACGCCCATTGCTGGTTAGGATCGCACCGAGGTATGTGAAGGACTGAACCCCTTCCAGTTTTTCTCCGTTCAACTGAACGAAGGCCCTTTCCGGTCCCATGGTGTTCACCATGACCCTTGCTCTTCTCCGTACTAATCTCCATCCCATAAGCCTTCGAGCATGCGTCGACCTTGTCCGTTAGCGACTGTTAACTCGCTGTTGCTGCCGGCCATGAGAGCTATGTCGTCAGCAAAGCGCAGCTAACTTATCGGTCTCCCTCCGATCGAGACGGAGGTTTGGTGGTCAGCTAACTCGTCGCGCATGATCTTCTCGAGAAAGATATTGAATAGTACAGGGGAGAGCAGACAGCCCTGGCGGACACCGACCGAGGTGGGGAACGACCCCACCATTACGTTGATGAACAGAATTGAGCTCCTGGAACCATCATATAGAGCTTTGATGGTTAGGATCAGGCCTTCTTCCACATGGAATGTTGCAGAAACGTTTCACAGTTTTTCAGCCAGCATCACCTCAGCTGCCGCCGAGAGGCGGCGCTGGAGCACCTTGAGCATTACTTTGCTCGCATAATAGAACAAGATGGTTCGTTAGTTGTCACACTTGTGGAATGTTTTTAGTCTTCTTCGAAGACCATCAAAAATTGCAACCATTAGCCTGGCCACTGTTTAGTTAGCCAGATTTTGCCTTAGGACTCATTTGCCTTTGAAGCCTCAATTTATTGTGGAGCTCACAAAGATCGAGAACTTTTCTTATGATCCACGGTGCTTTCGAGGGCTTCTTCCTCCCCAATACTTCGTCTACTGATGTGAGTACCTATTCTACGCCTTCTACCCTCGGCAAAGGACCTGCAATGCCACTTCTAGCATACAATCATGCCAGACGACATGCCCTAATCACTCCATTTTCCGCCGATTTATGACCGTGAGGACAGGAACCTGGCGACCTACCAGACTGAGACTCAGGTTTCGCACGAAGTCGTNTGGTCTTCTCCCGCCTATAGGAAATTTGAAAAATTATCCTATAGAACCGCATCTCCAATGCTCTCAGGTACTGCTCATCAGTCCGGTGCAGTTACAACTTTCACTGCCATACAGCAAGACATACAACAAGAGACTTACAGACCGTGAATTTGGCCGCAAATGAGATCTTTTTGCTGTTCCAAATTTGGCTGTCTCATCATTGTCGCTGTTTCGGCTGGGATGCGCGTCCGAACGTCTGTCGTGCTACGCCAATTGCTGGTTAGGATCGCACCGAGGTATGTGACAACTGAACCTCTTCCAATTTCTCTCCGTTCAACTGGACGAAGGCCCTTTCCGGTCCTATGGTGTCCACCATGACCCTTGCTCTTCTCCGTACTAATCTCCATCCCATAAGCCTTCGAGCATGCGTCGAGCTTGTCCGTTAGCGACTGTTAACTCGCTGTCGCTGCCGGCCATGAGAGCTATGTCGTCAGCAAAGCGCAGCTAACTTATCGGTCTCCCTCCCATCGAGACGGAGGTTTGGTGGTCAGCTAACTCGTCGTGCATGATTTTCTCGAGAAAGATATTGAATAGTACAGGGGAGAGCAGACAGCCCTGGCGGACACCGACCGGGGTAGGGAACGACCCCACTACTTCGTTGTGGAACAGAATTGTGCTCCTGGAACCATCATATAGAGCTTTGATGGTTAGGATCAGGCCTTCTTCCACGTGGAACGTTCGCAGAAACGTTCCACAGTTTTTTAGCCAGCATCACCTCAGCTGCCGCCGAGAGGCGGCGCTGGGGCACCTTGAGCATTACTTTGCTCGCATGATTAAACAAGGAGATGGTTCGATAGTTATCACACTTGTGGACTATTCTTCTTGTTTGGAGACCATCAAAAAAAGCAACTGTTCATGTGGCCACTGTTTGGTTAGCCAGATTTTGGAACACTGGCTTATTAGCACCTTCGCGAACTCCTCACACCCACTCTTTGATAGGATCCGCGGGGTCGTTGTCGATTCCTGCTGCCTTACCGGCATGTGTATCCCGTATTCAAGCACGCACAGCTTAGCTTATGGAACAGGGCAAACCGAGTGGTACACTATCCGGTTCGATACCCGTGTGGCGCAGCGTACTACCCTCAACTGACCTAGTTATTTATAGGTGTTTTTAGTATCAGTGAACGAAAGGCAGTGAAGGAGAGGAGATAGGGAAAGCTAACCTCCAACTCCTCAGTCGCCAGCGACCGAACAATAGGTGGGCTACCTTTACATGTAATCTACTACCCTTGCTTTGTTCCAAGGCGAAGTATGTAACCTGTGATATTTACTGTCCACGCTTTGTATCACTAAGATAAATTTCATGATAGCATATTTTCCACTGAGAGATCAAATCCACCTTTACCGTGAATTAAGCAATTTTGTAACAAAAATGCTTACAACGCAGACAGACGTGTATGTTGAGCATCATAAGCATTTAACGGTAAAAATAAGTAAAAATATGGCGCATACAGTTTCATTTGTTTAATGCCACTAAAAACTAAAAACATGCTATCAGACAACTATACGAGCAGTTAACTACAACACAATGACTTGAATACAAAAATGAAAATGAACAAAATGAAATCTGTCGATTTAGCCAACCATGCATGAAATTCGTAGAAGCAAGTAAACTTTTCGTCTAATGAAGCATTGAAAATATTGAAACCTTCCATAATTAAATCGAGGAGCGATTACGTAGAAAACTCTCACATCTTTAATGACATTAGAGAAATCACTGAAGCCGCTAGTCTCTCGATTTAGCCCACCATATGGTTAATAATGTCTTTGACCGAAGTAACAAAGAAAGGTCGTCAGAAATAAAAGTGTTTCCACAAAACTAAAATAAGGCAGCTGGTTTCATTTCCAACACGAAACATATGCATGTTTGCAGGGCAAAATGCAACAAAAGAAAGTACAAGATTTTTTTCCCCCTTTTGCAAAGCCTCCAACACTTTATCCTTCTTTTCTTTCTCCAAAGAGGAAGAGTGTCTAAGCACCAGTGCCGTCTTCTTCTCACGACACTTTTATGTTCTGTCCCAGCACTTGCCACCACACAAGACTTCCACGGCCGACAAAACAAGTTTTATAATTTCAAATCGGCAGGTAAACAACCTTCGACCACCACTTGAAAGTTAATGTCGATGAAAAATTCATGGCGCTGGCTAATGAGGCGGCCACTTTTGTCTGGCCCTGCGGTGCGGCCTCCAGCTCCAAGTGCGCACCGAGGGGCTCGAACACACGCACCGCCACGCGCACCGCTACTCTCCGCAGTCTGCCTTCTCTTTTAGAGACTGCACCTGCCCACGTCTTACAATGGTCCTCACCTGCACTGGCTCTCTCTCTCTCTTTCTCTCGCTCGCTCACTCACTCTCCTTCTGAGAGAGATTCTAACAGTCTTCGCCTAAAAAAGCTTTTAAATCCTTTTCTTTCTTCTCCCCTCCACGCTCCTTCCTATTCTTGGTCGAGCACGTCCCACCAGCTTCATATATCCTGTCATCAAAATCTAATTTCAGGCACCTAGGCTCATGCTACCCCGAGCTGCATATTATCTTTTCTCTTACATTAGTCAGGTATTATTAACTTTTCTAAATAAATAAAAAAATGTCGTGTTGTTGCTGCTGCTGCTTGATACAGAAAATGCTTTACTGCTATAAGTTGATGATAAAGAAAATGCTGTGTTGTTATAAACTGCCGACAGTTATGTTTTCGCATCCAAATATTCAGGGTAAATGTGTCATCGGAATCACTGCCTCCACCTTCATCTTTATCACAATCATTAATCAATTAAGGAACCCGCATGCAATCTCTACTAATGTGATTACAAACACTTTTAAGACTAGCTGAACAAATCAACGACTCGTTAAATTATAATGCATCTGTACGTCTACGAGTTTAGAAAGAGAGGCAGACGTAGACCAAGAAAGCCTTTAGTCCACAGCTAATTAAGCTGTATACCACGTGACACAGGAAAGACAAAGCAAAACTACTGAATGATTGTCGTCCAGTCAACCTCTACCTTTAGTCAAACTGTATATAGCTGTAACACATTTGCTGATTAGATTACCATTCTAAGTCACAGAAAGAGGAGACTTAGAAATCCGCCAAAATATATGTAACCAAATAAAAATCCCGTTTAACCCATCTAACCAGTTCCACTGTGCACGGCACGAAGTTTTCTCCGATTCGCCCATTGGCTTTTTGTACGCAAACAAAGACACTTTGGATAATGTTGACGAAACATTCCCTTTCCTGTTATTGGAATAAAATTTCTGAATGCTTAATTAAGATATTTTAAGAGTCTCTTACAAAACGTCCAAAGGAAACGTAAAACTTTTTGCAACGAAAACTTGGAGTTGGCCTAGCGAAGGTAGTACAGGGCTTTATAAGCCTGTCCCCTCTAGACAAACTGCCGGGCGCTGCTGCAACCAATAAAACGCTTCCTCCAGAAAATTACCCAATATGCACCACTGCTGTCACCTTTAATCAAGGCCTATTAGTGGTACCTTTCGATCAGTGGAAGCCGTTGCCTCGAGGCTGGCCAACATAATCTATTCCATAAGAAACTTTAGCTTCGCTCAAGGACCCGTGTTCAAAGCGTTTGGGCGAAACAAATGGAAATAACTGCCGCACGCACGCGGCGGTTCCACTAACAGAAGAAAATGGAGAGAGAGACGCTTTGCTGGAGAAAAAGCTTTAAATAAAAAAAAAAAAAAAGCAGCAGTTCCGCAGGTGCCGGCGTGACGGACGCTGGCTCTCTCTAGTCGGAACGTTTGTGCAGTTCCAATCTCAAACGTTCTGCACGTGGGGTCAGCCTCACAGTTCAAACAAAGGTATTGTGGCGCCGCCACTGTGAGACGCAAGAGCCTGTATCAGGACACTCGAAAAAGTCCATTTACGCGCCCAATTGTAAGTGGCATTTGTCTCCCAAACGCCGACCCATAGGCGGCCATTGTGCACGCTGGCGCGCGCTAGCACGAGCAAGTGAGCCGACCATTGGCTTGTTTGGATTTCTGTTACCATGGAGGGCTGCAAGAAGCCGCGGAAAGAAAAGAAAACCCAGGAGGAGGGGCAACTTTCACACACACACACACACCCATCCCTATCCAAACCCCCCATTTTCATCTCCCCTGTGGGATGACGGGAAGGACTACACCCGAAATGAAACACGGAGAAGTGAGACCATCGATCCATGGTCTACCCCAGTCTGGAAGCATGCGCATGCACGCGCGCACACACACATCCAGACAGAAACGGGCATAGTGTATGAAATAAAGAAACTGTGCGACTCCGAACAAGCTGTCGATTTATCTTTTTATCACTGTCTACAGAGATAAGCATCTACAGGTGACATTCGACGAAGACAAATAATTGTAACGCAGAGCAGAAACCTCCTACCTCTGTCTACCATTTTTTGCCACTTCCCTAATCAGGAATCTTAAAAATAAATGTGAAAGGCGGCCGGCTCCACCCTCTTAAATCTGATATAGCAAGCCTTAATCAACAAGCCTTGATAAGCATCTGCGTTGAGAAAATGCCTTCCACCTGGAAACTACTGATGCGGTTTAACACTTGCCAGTAAAGAAAGCGGCTTGTAAAGTGATCTGACGGAAAACGCATTTCCATAAACCGGTCTACAAGGTCTAAACAGTGTGCCACACAAAGGATGGATCAGTTTGCCGAGCGCTGGGAAACAAAGCTCGCAGCTGCTCGTGGTCCGCACCACTCCAAGGTACATAAGTCCAACGTGCTTTACTCAGTAACACACTAGGAACAAGGTCAAAGACAAGAGATATTTTCCGCTGGGTGTTGTCGTGGGCAAACTCGATCCTGAAGATTAAGGTCGCCTTAGTAAAACTGCTCGAGAGCCCTACAGACTTTCTAACGTCCAGTTCCTCTTGGAAACCTACTTGTTTATTCTATTCTATGCAAACCTATAAACGTCTCTTTCAGTTTCTCCTTTTTATTTCCCATGGAGAAGAGTGGACCGATCACTGTCCAGTCGTTCAGTGACTTGTTCAACCCAGCACAAGTCGCTGCGCTTCTAATGACACGCTTCCACAGTCACGGGACATCACCTAAGTGCACTTTCTGGCATTTTAAGGTTTCGCAAATTGTAAATGTGAGTGCTACAGCTGCTAAATGATGAGGAGGGGATAAAAGGTCAAAATGAAGGAAGAAGACAAATAAAAGGAGATTTTTTTTATAATTCGTATTATACTTGACATCCCAACAGCTTGCGGAGGCAGCCAGGACATGACCGTCGCCCCAAAATAGCAGCAACGATCAAAGCGCACGCACGCTTTGTGTGCTAAAAATTAAATGTTAGGAAGCAGGTCTGGCAAATCCACCATGTTCCAACTCAGAATTGATCCCCAGCGTTTACAGTTGGTATTTACACTATTTAGACTATTATTTAGATGCTTAATGTCACACAATAAAATTATGTGCAACCCCCGACTTCACAAGATATACAAACGTTCAAAGATCATCAAATCGCAGAAAGATATCTTGATTGTATATGGATACGTTTATCTTCTCAAGGCTCACGCAAACGAGAAAGGTGGGATCATATCTCATTTATGCTAATCTGTAATGTCACGAGTTTGGATTTTCTTCCGTGCGTGATAGCATCTTTCATTGAGCTTTACCCAGTTATTAAAAAACAAAAATTTGAAACCCAATAGTCATTTAACACATTCACCTTCGTGGATTAGCCTCAGCTGCAAAAAGAGACTCCCTCATCGGGTGACGAACGCCATTACATTATTGACAAGATGATGAAAAGTATCAAATAATTTAATAACATAAACAAAACAAGCCTCAGATTCTAATTTGCGTATCTGTTGACCGCTGTGCGGTTACACAGAGCTGTTCAACCGCCCAACCAGGCAGAAACACTGCCCAACCGACTGTGCTCCTTCACATCCCCGGCTTTTCCCAGATTTTAGGATGAGTCTCGTCTCGACCTCGTTCCCTTCCTTCGTTTGTGTGGCATGGTCTGACGACTCGATGCAACCGAAAGGAACTAAGGGCACATTAAGAGTTCTGAGTCCGCATACACATGGTCTCTCTAATGGCACACATAATAACCCTTTCGGTTCCAAAAAAAAAAAAGTTCCCTCCGCCTACTCATAAA
>SRHC01003745.1:127326-143390 GCA_004794325.1 Pomacea maculata | reverse complement strand
CCCCCCCCCCCCCCCAACAAAAAAAAAAAAAAAGTTTTTTAAAGTTGTTTTAACGTTTTGAACGCCCTTGCCAATAATCTCGACCCTTTCTTCCCTTTGTCATTGCCACTCATACAAAAATTCGCAGTCACAATTAACTAAAGAATCAATCTGAAAAGTTCCTTCAAAGACAGTCACGAAGCACGCTGCCGATTGATCTAAGTGTTATAAATGGGTGCTGGATAAAAAATAACACCCGTGACGATCCCCAAAAGAAGAACAAGTCGTGAAATAGAGAAAACATCTGTCACAGAGCGGTCTCCAAAATGGCGGCGAGGCGGATCAAAGGCATCCTACGGCCGCGCTCTGTCGGCGTATGACACCACAGGAAGTAGTGTGTCGCGCAACATGGCGCTTGTCTTCAAGGGTCAAGCTGTTAGTCAGGCAGGGTTAATGGGGCGTTTCCCTTAGTGCTGGAGGCGCGGAGGATAAGAAGAATTTAGCCTTTACATCACTTCGTACTCGTCAAAATGTATTTTGATCAGGATTTCTGAATTCTGGCCTACCTTGTCTTACCGTTTTAATTTCGGCAATGAATACGATGAACAGAAATTTTCTGCTATTAGATATAGTCTACAACCAACGGCATGACTGCAGAAACGGAATTCTCTTTTCCCTGATTTTAAGTTATCGACCAATCGACATTTCTAAACAATCCATAAAACAATCACAAAACAAAACACGAATATATGTTCTTCGTGACCTATTAATTCATTAAGGTGTACGTGGGTGGCTGTTAAAGTATACGTACTGGTCATTTACACTTACTAAGGTGAGAAACAAGTCCAACTGAAACTGTATCGATAACCTCGCAAACCAAGCTTCGAACCCAACGCCACGACTAGCCCCCACTTCCCCGCCAAAACAAAGACACGACACTCAGCGTAGGTGGGAAATCTATGAGAGTCTGCCAATACCCATTTCTAGACAGGGTAAGAACATGAGAACATGTTCTAAAAATAATTACCCAATCTGGCGCTGTCTGGCTAGCTCGCGTCTGCAAATATGCCTCCGCCCTTTTCATAAGTTAGTATGGAGAAATATTAAGAGACGACACATATTCAAAACTTACCGTTATCCCTGTCTGAAAGAGTATTCTGATCTTACCACCCAGTGCAAACCTCGAAAGGTCCTAAGCAAAGGAATTAACGAGGGAAACAATGTCTCCTCGAGTTGCCCAGCCATCTTCGTACTGCCAACGGTTATGGAACAAGATGGTCTGGGAAACACGAAGGCTATGATTAAAAGGCTATGGGAAGACCTGCTGCTCTGACGTTTGGTTTTTCCACCAAATGCGGGTAGACGCCGTCAATAAGGCTCTCGGCATTCACTCGATGGCCTGGCGGCGGAAAGACACCCCAGAGACTGTGAAACCCAGCACCAGTGGCTGGAGGAGTGTCGATCGGATAACCAGGTGGACTCGGACTAGAAGATGCTACCTACAGGTAACAATTTAGCGTGGTAATGTCAAAGCAAATCAACCGCGACAGATCGCTGAACCGTAAAGACAAGCATGGAACCCCTGGATCAGACTTTAAGAGCCAGCAGTTCGATGAACTGACCTGTGCTCTAGCATTTGTGTGTTCGTGTTGTGTGCCTGTTCGATTAGCCCTGTCGCGGGATACCCAGTCGCTGAAACAAACAATTACAGAACTGTTTCCCTCGCAAACAGATCTTTGCTGCTGAGCAGCATTGATTTCTGTAGATGATGACCTTCGTCGCAAAATGTTTTGTATATTGACTTTACAAAATTTCTCCCCCTACCGTTACACATACAGTTTCTTTTTCTTATTTGTTATCACTTCCTTTTTTTCTGCAGTTTGTACATGAAGTGTGAGGTAAACGAAGGAGTGTCTGGATGAGATGAAAACACACGTGTGTTTGTGTAGGTGTGTGAGAGATAATTGTGCGTGTGTCGTTCATGGGTGTTTTTATATGTGTAATATTTGCGTAGGAGGGTAGCCGTCGTAATTCGGATTTGCATTTTATGTAGATATTATACACAACTTTTTTTAAACATGTATCAATTATTATAAGTATATATTATAAGCATAAACCGTAATAAGGTCCCACAACAACCTCCCTCTCTCCTCTGGCGATTTGGAGAAAACAAATCGACGCTTAAAAGTAATGTATCGCTGATTTCTTTGTTTCAGTGTGATCCGGTCAGATGTCGTGAATGTATCCTGGATGCCTCCTTGCGGAAGTTTCCCACTTATTCACCTCCATTCTTCCAATGAGAGAGAGAGTGAACAAAAAGTAGAGCGAGAAGAGAGAGAAAGACTAAAAGAAACTGAAAAAAAGGAAGAAATAAAGACAAAACGCGGACTTAACGAAACAATACGCATACCTACCACCGGCGTTTAAATAATGTCGTTTGACCTTTCCATTCAATCACATCCGACATCCTACAGATGACGATTCGAGGGGAGAGGAGGTGTTATGGGTGGAGGGGGGGAATTGGTGTTTTACGCCGAGCCAGCAACTAAAGTTATATCACGGTGAGGGAGCCAACCCTGTGAACAGATGCTACATGCAGAGAAAGAAGAACGTGCTCGAGACGAAAGCTGAACACAGGACAGCCAACCCTCACTGTACTGGTAGGAGGTGTTATGAAATGGCAGGACCGTGCATACACTAGTATGAGAGTGGTGAGAAACAACAGGACAGAGAGACAGACACAGAAGAAATTCATTCATTCATTGCACAAGAACTAAGAAATTCTAAGAGCAGTCATGCAAAGTGAAGATGCGGCTGCCAGCTGACAAAGACGTGTGTGGGACTCACATCATCTGCTGAATCTCGGTCGTAAACCAGTTTGTGGTGGAAATGGCTTTGCTCCCTGCAGGAGACCCCGAGCCTCCACCACCACCACTAGCCGCATTGGTCGTAGTTGTAGTTGTGGTCAGAGACTGTTGAATGGTTCCGATGTTGTCCTTGCCAGCCGTCGACATATTGAAGGCGTTACACTCGCCGACCCCTTCGTGTAAGGATGTGTTAACCTCTGCAACCAGAAGAAAATATTAAAGTGACCGCCATCACCTTCTACACTGGATGCAATTCCGTGTGCGCTCGTATGCGCGCGTGCGTGTTAGCCCATCGCCATATAAAATGGCGATGATAGTGATCACTATCACTTCTTAAACTGATAAATCTTATGTATCGAAGTCTAGCAAGACATCACTTTAAATCTCACACGAAATTTATTAAAGACAGTAGATATCTTATTACCATGTTTAATCTGCTAATTTAATGCACAATTAACACGCATCGTCTTCGCTAGTTCACAAAGCCTGAGCTCACACATAAGCACAGTAAGCTATCCATGTCCCGTTCTTGTCTCAAGCGCTTATAAATCAAACGTTCATTAGCAGTAACTGAAGTTATAGTAATATAACTCTATGGTGCCACGGTGTGTTGATGCTCCTAAAACTGGCTGCAGTTCCGATTCGCCTATATTTCGTCCCTCTCGACACTCATTTTAAATCATTCTTTCGGCGATTGGGCTTCTTTTTTCTCTTTCATCCTTTTTCTCCTTATACGATGCATATTTTTTAAAGGTAAGCGGAGTTTCAAACCCTCTATATTTACAACCGATGGCAAACAAAACATTTTGCAAGTTCAATGCTTCTGAAACCTTTTAAAAGAAAAAAAAATGTTCCCCCGAAAGAATGCAAATACGTCAGCAATCTACAGGAAAGGTTTTAAATTTTTTTTTTTTTATTTGGCTTGGATGAAGATCCTAAACAAAAAAAAAAAGTCTGCCTTTAAATCCGCCGAAAGAAGCTAGGGGATATCGACAAAGAAGCAAACTGGCTGCATTGATTTTGTCCTTCCTGAAGAGACCCGAACTGTCTCTGTTGATCTTCTCTGTTGATCTCGTGCTTTCTCTTTCTGCGTTATCCACCCCGAGCCGATTGTTCCCCGTCTTCGGCAGATCACGACCGCTTCGGCCACAATCGAAGATGGAGCCCATGCGAGCGGGTCGCGCAGACCGGGGTGGCCATTAAAAGGAAGCAGGCGTGTTAAGTGACGCTCATTTCTCGTCCTCTCGCGAGTTTTATGGGCGACATATTACACGGGTCGTAACTGCCAGAAGCCAGGGGTAGCAGCGTCATCACAGACCGTGTGTCTTTATGTACTTTAAACGTTCGCTACTTCCCCATATCCCAAATCTGAACACTTTAACCTCGCTTCCCCCTCCTTCCAAACCCTCCAACACACACACACACACCTGTTTGAGCTTCGTCCTCTTTGTCCACAAGGTGTCCTTGGATAAGTTAGACTTCTTAGTCTTTTTTTTTAAATTGTAAGACAATTTTAAAAAGCTGATAAGGACAGAAACGAACGTCCTGATCTTTTTGATTATCTTCTCACTGTCTCCTATATATGATGAAAACAGCTGAGTACCGTTAAGAATTTTAGAAAAACTATTTCTGTTTATGTGTGTGTGCGCGCGCGCCGGGATAATTTTTAATCATAATTACAAGAACTGACTTGGTACAAAGTACTATTTTCCCAAAAGTATTTATCCCTCCATTCCCTATATACAGGCCTTCAAATGTCTCCTTGCACAGAAACCTGTCTACAAATCACCTAACTGTAAGGGTGTCAGACACATTGTCCCAGCTCGCATCGGCTAAAGAATGTAAATGTATCCATGTAATATTGTCATGTCTGTGTTCTTCACCTCTTTATAGCCACACCTCAGTTGGCCTGCATCTCGAGAAAGGATGGAGGCACTCGCCTAGATTTAGGGAAAAGTACCTCGTAGCGGACGTTTGTCCAGTCATTAGAAAATAAAAACAATGCACTGTAGTAGAGCTTTAAATGCTCTCAGCTTTATGCGGGTTTTACAAGACCGTGAGGTACAGAATTGATGCAAATACCACACCAGCCATGCTGTCATTAAAAGATATGTCAACTGTTCAAGAAACAAAACTTCAAAAGGCAGACACGCGGTCATAAACAAGACCGGTTTCTCACCCGGATACAGCTTTCTCGTTACTCGCCGGACGTCTCCGACAAGCAAGCTAGAAACACTACTTGTCTGCCCTCTTTCGACTCGAGTCCCTAATGGGCCAGCATTTAATATCGCAAAACACTCTCGCCCATCTTCGCCCGACCGTACGCGTGATGGGCGTACAGCGGCTGTTTATACGCAATATCAACGGAAACCATTCCTTATACCAGTCGCAATCGGTAGCATTTACGACGCTAATTTTTATGTACTGGCAAATCGTCACTACTGCGTTATTACATAAGAGACAAAGCTTGGCAAACTTTTTTGCTACTTCGCCTCTCTCCTCTCCCAGCCCTACAACCTCCCTTCACCCTCCTTTAAAAAAAAATTGTCAACCAGGCTGGAAAAGAGATTTGTTGCGTTGTGTACTTCAGAAATGGTTTGCGTGAGCAGAGGTAACCTGAATAAGTCGAGGCTTCATTAGATGACAAAAGCCTCCCAATTAGCACAAACAAGGGTTCGATGAATGGCCCGCTGTCCTAATGTCACCATCAAAGTTCTCGGCAAAATGTCGCGCTACCTGGCTCGGATGGCTCTCACTTCGTGATCTCTGGCAATCGCGGCGCACTTCTTCGGCTCTGCCATTCGCCGCTGCGCCGGGAATCGGAAAACACTTTTTCCAGGTCGACCCCTAATCAAACACAAGTCGAGAAAAACAAACTGCGGCTATTTCAACAGAATCAGGTGTTTCCACCAGCCTGGCAAACAACGATACAGCCTCCCCCTGACACGCGATCCGCAGACGCCATGGTGCATGGATTATGACAGCTTCTATAAACTTGCCTGCAGATGCAGTGCAGCAAACATTTATTTTATTCGGCTACAATTCAATGCCACGAAAGGGGGCCGCGACTAATAAGACAAATCAACACCAACTTTGCAGAAAATCCATCTCCTGTGCCGGAGTTTTTAGCGTTCTTTACCACCGAGACAAAGAACTGAACTCACGTCAAACAGAGCCGGTCCTTGCTCCTGGAAGGTCCAATGTTCCTGCGGCAGTAGGCCCAGCGGATGATTGCCTTGTTTAATGTCCTAGTTTTGCTTTTAACTCATTCGCTTGAGGACTAGAGTCTTATCTACAGTGGAATAGACTGCCCCTTTAATCAGCTCTGTTCCATACCCTCCTCTATTATAATCTCAGATTCCAACAAGCCTTTAAGTTCCAACATTAGCCAAGCACGACCTACCCCTACCCCAAACCGATTACTGCCGTAGTTTAGCAAATACAAACAAAACCTCCCACATGTCCCAGGTATGAAAATAAACCTGGTAGTTTTCGCACACACGGTGCTCTATTGAGCCAAAAGGAAACAAACTTTCACTTTTTAAGATAGAGACACACAGAAAGGATGAGTAACACTGCATGGAAAAGACTAGGTCAAATGGCAAGATATATGTCGCAGCATCACAAAAAGGGAAAGGGAGTAAACAAGGGAGACAATTATACAGGCTCTTTCTACATCATCTCGGAGTTTACTGTAACGGACAAAAAACGATGCTAGCGTTGATCTTTTGCACGTATAAAGACAATATGCACGCACGGTCTCTTCCAGTTTTTGTTTGCCCCCTCCCCCCGACTCTCGGACAATGGATGATGTGGGTGTGAAACGAAAACACAGCAGACTGAAATATGAGGACCAGGGAAATGGTTGGGTGGGAAACGACAAAACGTGCAAGACTAAAACCAACACTTACAGCTTGAATCTTCATTCCACCCAGAACAATCACGTATAGCTTTTATTCTGAAAATTGTGACACTTTAATTATAATTTGAAGAGTTCTACCGCAAGCTCAGGCAGAGAAGTTGTTTCTTTTACTTTATAACCATTAGTTTAAAAATTATGGAATTTTTTTAAAGACTTTAATGCAACCATAGGGTCAGGAATGAACCAAAGAGAACTTGCATCCTATTCTGTGGCAACCCAAGAAAATATGAGGAAATTCTAAAGTTAAATAAAAAACATATGTGCAAAGGACTGACACACCCCGATACTGTGTCTCTATCCGCAACGTACCAGGCAATGGCGCCAGTGTAAAGGCGACAACACATTGATCATAGGATGGGATCATCGCAGTAATAACGTTCTCTCTCTCTTCCTTCTTTCGTGCCGACCACTTTAGGTCCGAATCAGCTAAAGGTGTTAAAACTGTTTTGGCGCTGAATACTGAAAAAGCACCGAATATGTTTAATCTGGTGAAATCATTTTCATTTTCTTCAAGTTTCAAGAACTTTTTTCCCCTCTCCTTTCATCGTTGTCATTTTTGTTCTTTCTTTTTCCTCGTCTACCTTCTCTATTCAAATGTAAAAATACACCAATCTTTGTTAAATGAACAAGATTGTGTGTCCCAGATACAAGAGGACTTCCAGCGGATTATCTGTACCTCCGGATTTGTTTGACCTCCCATCAATACCTACAGCCTTAGCAAGACCTAGCCATAGCTGTGGACTGTACGTAACCCGGGGACCACTGCGTCTGATCCCGCAACATTTCTGGATTATTGCTAACCCTTGGGTATCTCTCGTCTGTTTCACTAGGACCACAGGTGTCACCCCAGCACACACACTGAGCCAACCTGAATGGTTTGCATTTTTCTCAGATATCAGTAGATATAGGCGATAAAAAAAAACTAACCTGTAAATTTCACCCTCCAAAACATATCCGTTAATTATCCGCTACGATTTGCAGCTGCGATCAACGAGCACCGATTACAGTGTACTACGTCATGCTAGAGCACCATTCACAAGGTTGCCAGCAGTCAACACCAATCAGAGTGTGAGCGACAGTTCAGATTATTCCGACGCTGAAAGTCTGTATTTCTCGTGCTGTGACCGTCCGAATAATCCCAACTGTCGCTCACACTCTGTTTGGTGGTGACTGCTGGCCACGGCCGCCGAAAGCCAGCACATGTACCGGGGCAGACGACCTCTCCGGGGCCCCTGTAATTGTAATCACAAATTATGTTCCCATTATATAATGATATGCTTACATATTACATACAGTTCGATTATCAATATCTACATTTCATTCAGTAGCGTAATATAGACTACAAATATTAGGACAAGTGCATTAGGATCTACATCACTACTTGAATATAGACTTGGGTACGCCAGACCCCCCTGATCATAAGTAGGTGCGAATCGCCTACTGTCCTAGCGGATAACTAACGAAGCTGGAATTTACAGGTTAGGTTTATATCGCCTGTATCTGCCGATATCTGCAAAAAACGCAAACCATTCAGGTTGGTCTTTAAAGTTACTATTAGTCAAAACTTATAAGGACTGAAACAAACAGTAATAAACCCCTCGTCAAGCCTACACAAAAAGTGACAAATAAGCAGGTATTTGAAACCGGTATTTCGCCCACAACCCCACCTTTCCCAGCTGGCCGCATTCCTGTGCTAACAATACACATCGTGTGATACACGCACGCGATTCCGGTTCAACTGTATCAGCATAGCTTGTGAAGGGCTGTCCGGGTCCTTCAGATGCCTAAGACATAAAAAGCCTCCAGCCTGAAAAATGGTTAGATGGGCCTGACTTTTACTTCCACGCTGATATATTCCGTTAATTTTATGTGCAAAAACTTTGCTGCAGTTGTCGGGATAACAGTTTTTACCTTTGACTGCCGTTGATTCTTTTGTCAACAGGCTTGAAGATTCCTTTTCCTTTCATGATGTAAGGATTTCATACATAAAACTACTATCATAATTTCACCACTCGACTATCTTGGACAACGGAAACTATAACTCTGAGGGCTTTTCGTCGGTAAGGTCTTGAAACATCAGGCACTTTGCCAATTCTCTTCACTGTTCAAAACATACTCTACATATTGTAGTTGCTTGTTTTCTTTGTTGATTATTTTGTTTGTTTGTTTGTTTGTTTTTGGGGTGGGGGTGGGGGTTGTCAGTGACTCAACAGAGAGGAGTTCGTTAATTTTTAAAAATCTGGATCCTACGGCATATTCGCTTTTATCTAACAATGCTGCTGCTGTTCGTTCACTAACTTTATTTATAAGGCTTCGATGTTTTCATTTACTCAGAGGGAAGAGGGGCAGTTAAATCCTTCTTACATGAAAAGAATGAAAAGATGTTAATGTCTCCACCACCTAGGTTCCGTGTCCTATGTTGGTTGTTTTATTTTACGTCCTCCCAGCAACTGGAGTTATATCAGGAGGAGATAGTCTGTGGTTCTCGTTGTCTCAGTGAAATACGTTTTTGTGTTGCGCCACCTGACCGCCGCTGCGTGTTTGAGTGGGTACATGTAGTTTCCGCATTCTAGCAGACGACAAAAGCAAAGTAGGGAGCGCAACCGTCAAAAGGAGAATGCGCCCTTCCTGACTTCATCCTTTATTTCGTCACGCCTTCTGTCTTTGTCAACAAGGTCGGATCAACCCTCTGTACATGGCGTTAATCAAGCGCGGTCTACTCAAGCGCGCGATGTAAGAGGGGTCAGATCGGACTATAAAAGAACACAAATCCGACTCAGGAGCATCATCACCACCACCACTTACTATTAGTAGGCTACCAACACCGTTTGGAAGCCGACTAAGTTCGGCTGTGCGTGCGGCTTGCACGAGACCGTGCATGCGTGACCGTGGGCAGTGCCACTGTGCTGAACTTGTGACGTTCTGGTCACAGGGGCTTACAACGAGCAAGAGTTGTAACCACAAATGATATTTTCGTGGCGGCATATGGGCAAACTACGAAAACAAATGGTATTAATGAAGGCCGTAATCAAATCCCTGTTCAACTAGAAGTATCAATGGATTGATTTACGATATCTACCACCTTGTAGCTGTCCTAAAATGCCCCATGACTTGATGTCAGGGTGACATCAACAAATCCCAACAACAGGTCACAAACTGATAAATCACATATACCTAAGTTTGACAAAACTAGTAAGAAACTGGTTGAGGATGGCAAAACTTCTCAAGGAAGTCATATTTGAGAAAAATCACAGCCCTAAACGCATTTAGAATGCAAAAGGGCTTATAGATATGTTCAGATCTATGATTTGTTGCTTAAATTTGTATCCATGTTACCTCTTAGCTTTGGTCACTTTACATAGATTTTTATGGTACTTTCAAGTCCAGAGAAGGCAAGTGCCCAAATGTACATAGTAAAAATATCAACAGTAAAAACCTGCATACTGCTATAGGTACCTAATTTGTATAAATTCTTGGGCAAGATAGCCAAATGAAAGGTCTAGTGCTACTCCATGGAAAACAAGGATTCACTAAAGAAAAAATGGCATCCAAGTATTGACATCACAAGGCTCTAGTTACAAGAGAAAACAGAAAAAAATGAGTCACAAAACTTTCTTTTTATAAGCTTAACTTGTTTGCCCGTTGCCAAGCACTCCCATATATTTGCTAAGCCCAGTAGGCACAAAGCTTAGTGGTTAACACTCAGGTGGTCCTCACTCAACCCAACCCTTATTCTGACCTGCTCTCAACTAGTCTTGCACATTCTCCTGAGCCATCTGTTGCCCTAAAGTGTTGTCTTATGCAGTTGATGACCACTAACAAGACTATGTTAGTTCTCCTTTCTAAGTAATTTACAGAGTGAAGTTTCAAACATTCGAATAGTAAAAAGTGAGCTGCTTAAGGACTTAAGAAAAATTATATGTAAATGGTTTTATGTATCTCTCCCTAACCATACCTAATGATATACAAGCACTAGTGTGCACGAGTGCACACACATATATGAAAAGAGTGAGAAGCAGAAACAAAGAAACCAAAAATGTGTATGATGGTTAAGGGCACGTAAAACACTAGTACAAAGATATTCATATCAAAGGAAACAAAAGCAGCATAAACAAAAATAAATAAAAATCAAAACATACAGATGCAACAGTACAAAAACTTTTTAAGTCCCAGATTTATTGAACCTCTCTTCACTTAAGGCAGTTCTACACACCAAACCACAATGGTACTGAAGCATTTTTCATAGCTCTACAATGTAGGTAATTAATCTGTCAATCTTAATACTAATATTTAGCATAATAAGCATTTCAATCAAGTGTTGCTTAATGATAAGATACGTTCTGAGAATTGCACTGATAGGCAAATTTGTCATTGTTCGAACATCATGAAGTGTACTTAAATACAGCTGTTTGTTATCACTATCAAGAATAAAGTACTATAATTATGTACTATACTTTTTGTACCACTGAAAGTGCAGCAGGTTTGTTTACACCATAATTACTAAAAACACATGAGTAATGGGTTACACTATAATGTTATGGTGGCTATAAGGTTATTAGGGGATAAGAATTTATTTCTTCAGCTTCGTTATAAGCTTCGGGGACTTCTATCATATATGTGGTCCATTGTTGACCTAAATGTTGCTAAACAATACATGATTGTAAACGAAACTGCATTCTTGCAGCATCTCCTTTATCCTTTATACTTATAGTATGAAAATCATACACACAACTCTCAATCCCTTAGTAAATGGGTGTAGACACTTATATAGCATATATACTTATATAGCATGTCAATAAAAACCATTCATTTAGTACTAATATTAAGACAAATGATATGCTTGTTTCTATTGTCAATTTGAATCCTTTAGCTAGCATTGAAATTTGATCTAATGTGGTGCTCAACTTTAAAAAAAAAATTCTTACAGGACCCTACCACTAAAAATGAAGAGATGAGACAAGCACCAGTTTCATCAATACTAAGTCCTGTCTGCATGCCTGTTTGGTCTTAAAGAAAATCTGTGGGCTTTCATACAAACCAGATCACAAGATAGAGCACAGACATCAGGTCAGATAAGAAGCATTAGAAGCACCAATAACAGAATCATCTGCAATCAGATCCACATAGTACAGTAATCTCCATAATCTTTGACAGGTGACCCATGTGATCAAAATGAAAGAGGAGATGGCCCAATACTCTGTTCATTTGTGCAGAACTTCTCTAGCACTCCTGGGCTACCACATGGCTGGATATATGAACAAATTCTATTCAAACAGGAAAGAAAATATATCCACAAGAACTGCGTATTGCTGTAGAGAACAGCATCCTGTGATGTTTCATCTATGCATGACCTGATGAGAGTCGATATCAACAGCAGGGTGTGGGCACACAACACTACTATACGAAGGCAACTTAAGACAGCCACCATTTGCTAAACCTACAATTCCTAATGGATGCACACAATTGTAGAAAACAAGCAAACAGACATTTTCAGGTGAAAAAGATTGTGGAGAGATAAAGCTTGATCCTTCCATTGATCTGGAATTGCAGGCATGTGAGAAAACATTCTAGACAGTGACACTCAAACCAGTGCAAACATACATGTTCTTGACATTATGACAATAACATCCTCCATTAGAGCAAATGAAACATACTCATAAAGCATTATGGCACTTTCTGCAGTTTCCGTTTTATCGCTCTGAAGCAAGATAGTGTAAACTTCAATGTATGAAATCAGGGTACAAAATTCTAGACTGAATTCTTTTAATATAAGTACTGTGTAAGAATGATTAATCCCTTTATGGTACCAAACTGAGAAATAACTTTAGTTAAAAATATATAAATAACTTTAAAGCCATAACATAGTTCAAAAAGCAATCTGTGAAATTCTCACTAATTACACTCATGTATATTTATGGTGTATTTCCAAATACAAAAACATAATAAACTATACTTTTTATCATTTGTATCATTAATACATAAGTAGCTGTATCTTTCTACTCTCAGTCCTGCATACATTCAAACTCAGTTTCAGATTTTTTTCAATTATTAATTAATTGTTGCTTGCACTTCTTCCTTGCTTCTTTTTTTGTTTTCATTGGGCTGTGGTTAAGTCTTAAATGAACTAATTACTATTATATTTTGTGTGAACCAACTGCATAAGAATAAATCGCTAAATAGGAATGAAGTGTCCAACATTTGGATGCATACAGATATTTTGAAAACCAAATACCCATTGCACAATAAGTGAGTGACTAATGATTAATTAAGCGAGAGAATTGGACAGGTTAAATAAGTTCATGGAATGTGTAATCATGCACAAACCATAAGGTTTTTCTTATGATTTTGTAGATTTACTTGCTATAGCGTTTGCTGCACATGCAGTTTCATCTCATCTAATCATGCAATTTAGGCTAGATATTTTCAGTTCTGTACCCAATATTACAGAAAATTTTATGACGGTTTTATGAATTTATAGTCAAGTCATCAATGAATCAGATGCTGAAAAAATATGTAGTACTAATTATAAGGTCTGCAAATAAAAAATATGTGTACGCCAACACAGAAAAAGAAAGGTTTATATACAACTATTCTACTCTAATTGTCTGTTCATAATCTTTACAAATAACTGTACTTAACAAAATTCTTAATATAAGGTGCGATGTTACAGTTGATTAATTAACTTTTATTTGTGACATCGATTTTATCTCAAGCATAACTATAAATAAGATTTCGCGCATAACTCTAGGCATCAGTTCAGGTGATTTAATTGAATAATGCTTTAATATCATAATGAATTTAAGGCTTATCAATAAGAACGCCCATACAACAAGTACTAGAAGTGTTATCAACATCTATGCGTAACTTATATTTGTAAACACTAACCTTCCGTTCGTCGTTCCAAGTTCGCTTCGCGAAATGAAATAATTTTTTTTCTTTTTAACAGGAGTCAATAATTTCTAATGCTCACAATGAGTGAGCTGCTGTTCCTTTTTAATGTTTATTTTCCACCCCTACTGAACCTAGACTTGTTAACTGACAAAGGAGAAGTGTTGTCTTTATTTATTCCTGTGCCTGACAAACGTTCCTCCAGTAAGGAGGCTGCCATTTTTGTTTCATCATCAGCGCATGCGTAGTAAGTTGTAACATTGGCAGACGCCACAGGGCTGTTTTCGCCTTTAGAAAGCCAAGTGCTCCTTCGGTTCTCAAAGCTTTCTATAAAGGAAATGAGATAAAACAACATTCTACTTGCTGAGAAGGTGTAAAAGGACGGAAAAGAGGATTATTCATCGATTTCTTGTTGAAGCTCGAAGCTACTGATCCTGCAGCATACACACAAGAATGTGTCGTCTGCTTCTCACACTCCAGAATGGTGAGCAAGTATTGATCTTCGCAAGAGAACACGATACGTGATAAACTAAATATCTGATTTTATTACTTTTGGAGGGCGATTCTTCCAATTACTTCGTTATTACTTATTTCATTCAGTTGCCTTTTAAGATTTAAATTGTTTGTTCCCCAGCAGTGGAGAACTGAATGCTTTGTAGTTCTTCGAAGGCATCCCTTTGGAAACAGTATTTCAAGCTCACTGACCACGCGACCAATGACTGATTCACTGACTCACTGAATGAATGAATGTCATTTATTTACATAAAATGATTTGTTCATAAGATAGTTGTATATTTAGTGCTGCATGTGGGAAAAAAAAACTTTCTTTCTGACGAGTACAGGGCATTCTTCTACAACAGTCAACACTCTTCTCAAGAGAGTCGATCAACATGCAAGTCATTTTGTTAGTTTATGTCAATCTGCATGTCACGTTGCCGCCAATCATGGCCATGCTAGCTGCTCACTGCTGTTGCTGCATGCTGCTGTCGCCATCGCCGCCGACGCCGACTCCGCCACGGTGCGGTGTTGGCGGCTTTGGTGTTAACTGTGGCTCGCTGTGGCCTCTAGCATGGTTTGCGGTGTCGCAGTGGAAATGCCGGATTGTCTTTGCTGCAACGCCCGCGTTGTTCTGGAACCGAAGCTTTCCCATTACTATATATACATACACTGCTTGCACACTTGACACAACAAGCTAGTCACTGTAAAATCTGGTGTGGTTTGCAATAACTGCCATTACAGGCTCAGCTCCACCTATTGGCAAGTTTTCAACTTTCAAGTCACCCTCAAAAGTTTCGAGACAATTTTGGTAGAATTACAGGTACGTTGAATATATGTGCGTTTTGCCTTTCAACAGCTAGACAACAGTTTGGGATACATTTGTGGCTGATAAAATATTTCAAGAACAATTTAATATGTGTAGACTATATGGTGCAAACGCTATGAAAGAAGTGATTTTTTCTAAAAGCAAATTTCCAAAGAATGCGAACAATTTTTATCTGTCAAACGGCGCACAACCGTCGCAATGTTTAAAATGAGTACAATAGCCTTTTATGTCTTGTTGTGAGTCTGCTTTCAGGAAGTGTTGCAGTTAGTCTATTTCGTATGGTAGAGAGTACTACCAACGTCAGTATTTAAATAAGGATGTATATACGGTCTTTTGGTATTACAGATTTTCTAGTAGGCAAAATATTACTGCTCAATCGAACTTAGAAAAGAGGTTTATGACGAGCAGGCATTATAAGTAATACCAGAGTCTGGTTCTGGATCGAGCAAATTAAAGAGAAAACTATCGTCCTGGGGAAGTGGTCATTTATATTGAAAGAGAAGTTGATCGCCTATGTATAATCAATACTTTTTTTCATTGAGATCCTATAAAGTGAGAGTTTATGAGAAGATAGACGGAAAAATAGAGAGGCAATCATTCACAGACAAACAAATTAAGTGTGCTTTTTTAGTAGGTTCCATCCCTTGATTCTGGCTGGAATTGATAAAGTATACAGCGTTTGAAATAGGACATATACCATGATACCTTTGTGCTCGCTTTCTTAAAAAGTAACGACTGTAAAATATACGGTGTTGATCATATTTTAGAAATATAACGGTTCCTTTTAAAGAGTCAATCAGTAGCTGTTCTATATTATATGCCAAGGTTAGAGGACGAGATTCTTTCTCAAATATGCGTGCGCACGCGTCTGTGTGTGTGTGAGAGAGAGAGAGTTTCGGGCTCCGGGGGCATCTGCATGTGGCTGATCTTTCTGAACCTTCGTAAGTTGTCATCGCACATGCTCTGAAAATGTCATTTAAGTACACGGTGTTCAGGTTATTAACTCGTTGTAACAATATTTAGATTTGTATACTTTATTAGCTCACAATGTGCTTGCCTTTTTTTTTTTTTGGGGGGGGGGGGG
>SRHC01003745.1:60626-127318 GCA_004794325.1 Pomacea maculata | reverse complement strand
GTAGGGATTATGGTAGATGGACCGATGGCTAAATAGACTGAAAAAAAGATTTATGCGTATATTGCAGAGACTACCGCTTTCGCTGGCAATAATGTAATGAAATATTCTTAGATATTGTTTATTTATATTCTTCGATTAATTTTTATTTGTTGTTTATTGAAAACAAGGGTTTTATTGTAATATAAATTATTGTATCAAAGTTAGAATTTGTCTTCAGAAGATTTTGTCGCGTAGTCAAGTCAATCCCTTTAGGCCCATGAACAACTCTAATTTTTTTTTCTTTTTTTTTTTTTCTTTTTTTGTGTGAAGTGATTTTCTTCTCCCCCCCCCCCTTTCTTTCCTTGCTTTTTTTTTTCTTCTCACAATGCTTATCGCTTGGTAAAGAATATCCGTAGCCCCAAATGTTCCTTTTCCTTACAGACATCTATTTTTCCTCTTCCAGCCCAACTCCCTTTCAAATATCCGAGCAAAGAGACGTCGGCTTTGTGAAATTTCGCATAGGAATTTGTCATTATTGCGTAATATTTCGGGCTTGGCGAAACAATACAACCTGAAGAGGAATGATTATCAGTGCTAAGCCAACAATGTGTTCACCCTAAGCTAGCGACGCTCACTTCAAGTAATGGCCCTGTAAAAGCGAAAGATGTAAGATTTCGATTTATATAGGTGCTAACATTTCTTCAAAAGTAATAAATTAGTCCAAACATATCAATGGCAAGGAGCCAGATACCTTTATACAACTATAGTATTAAATACTAAAAACAGTCATCTAAGAAAGTTTATTGTATCCAGACGTGTGGGAATTTACTTTTATCATCGCTTTAATCCTCAGTCTGTCGTCACTTCGTTACACCAAAGACTGAAACTAAATATATTCCGTTTATTTGGCTCTTGAAAAAGAAAGTATTCAGTATCCACAATGTTGATAATTATAACTTGCACTGCTGTGCAATAATTACTAGTAACTGCAAAATAATGACTACTTTCACTAAACTTTAAATATGGAGTGAGAAATCGGTTCGTAATATTTTTGTGTTTGTGTTGATGTGGGAGAAAGGAGGAGGGAAGTTTAAAGTGAGAGACTGAGGGAATGAATTACTAAAAATTAGTGTGAAGGGAAAACGTTGAGTAAGAGAGATTGAGAGAGAAACTTAGTCCTAGTTTCGAATTATTTTTATTGTGTGAATTTATTAGTAAATATTCGGGCACTACTCCAAGTTCTGATTTTGTTTTCAATCTCATTTATAGCCAGCAAGAGCGTTAATTCACCTGTTAGTAATTCGTGCTGCAACTCTTCAAGCTATAGAATAAGTCATAAAGTGAACGACAACAGATTCATCCAAGTAGTTATACCAAAAGGTATCCTCTCTGAATATACTAGTGACGTTATCAATAGAAAAGTTCCCAGAAAAATCCTCCCGTCTCAGGTGACTGTAGAATATATCATAAATCTTCTCCTAGTCCTAGAACTAGTCAAAGTCACCAAAATAATTTCTGATACCGATATTAAGCGTCATGATGTGATGTGAAATTTATTTGTAGTAGAATACATGGAAAATTTAAAAGACTAAGTGGGATGCACGTTCTTTTTTCTAATGACTAATACTTAGTGCAATATACTTTTTTGCACCTACTAGATAGAGCATAGTGCAAGATACTTTTTTTCAGAAATTTGTATGAACATCCATCCTTTCGTTTTCGAGATACACAGAAAGAGCTCAGAATCGTGACGTCACGTTTGTATACAAATAAGTCTAATTAACATGATTTGAGGTCTTTTATTGGCCTAGTCCTGCACAAAGTAAACTTAATGTACATAAGTCCTAAGATCCGTGCTGTTGACATCTCTCTGTGTATGGTTCACCCCGTTTGTATTGTAAAGATCATATGATCCTTGGATTTTGATTTAAGCAAAATCTTTTAATATGTATGATGACTGCTGTTATGACAAAGGTATACGCAGTAAATAATTTTTGTATGTGAAACAGCTTTTTAATTGCTGTTTGTAAGTTCTTTTGAGCTTACAAAAGGATAATAGCAACCCAAAAAAATCGCAGTAAAACATATAAATTATATCAACAAATGTCATGTCATATTATATTTAAGCACGTGATATTTAGTCCTCATCAATAAATACAGTATACTGAAACATTTCCGCATCACCTAAGTTCTAGAAACATTCTGAGGTGGGCAGTAGACAATCACGTTTACAAAAAAATACACAAATATCCGAATGACCCACAAAAATTATTTCTTAGTAAATGCTTCTTTCCTCTCTCTCTCTCTCTGTGTTTTGATTAACCACGTAGGTGGTTGAATCGTGTGGTCTCACAAGTTTGCTATTAGACTGGTATGGTGTTGTCTGGGAACCGATCTGGTATCCTTGTACATTGGCCAGGCGCACGGCACACTGAGTAGGCGAGCTCCATCTGCAAGCAAAAACTCAGCGTGGTAAGGAGTTTGAAATGTCAGCAGGTACCTGAGCTGAAATTTCACATCTAAAATTGCCTCGTGCGTGGGCTTAAGAAACCAAGAAGCGCGCGCTTCAATACATCATGGGAGACAGTTCCACTGGTAGATATTAACAAGTCTCGCCATCGTCACTATCAGCAAATACCGGCCTGCGGTTTTGCGGTGCTCGGACCACAAAACCGCTGGCTAATCGTTCCAGCTTCGCTGAATGTACATCTTGACGACTCACTCTTATCACCTCGTCATGGAGACTTCGCATGCAAAGTTTTCTGACCTCTATATTACGGTATGTGGACAAAGAAATCCGCTGGAGATTTCTTCCACTTCCTACTCATGATTTACTTTATACCTGTCTCTTTTTCTTTTTCTGGCACCCTTTGTTTGCATGTTGTGCCACCATTCCTCTAATATAAGATCGCAATAGAACAAATATTCAACTGTTTTTATTTTACGTCTTTAATGTACTCCAGAAATGTAAACAGCCAGGTTTGCCCAAATTCTTTATTTTACACGTAAAATAGATATAAGTCATAAAATAACAATACTCATATTTTCTTTTATCTTTCTATTTTCTATGGCTTTATCATCATATTCATCGTGGTCATCGTGTCATCCTCCTCTCAATTTCTCGCTCATATATACATACATGCTTTGTGCGTGTGTGTGTGTTTTCAGCAAAGTGTTAAAATCCCAAGTTACCGCGGCGGAAGAAGAGTTGCTCAGCGCTTAACATGATGTATATATAAGGATGATAATCCCAAAACGAGTGATGATAGTTACTGTCTTCTGCAAAACGAAAAGTCAAATATCCAAGGCAATTTTGGAATGGCCTTATGCTCAACCCGCACTTTTAAATATGAGGGGGAAAAAAATAGAGCAATAATGCGCAGAGAAATGCCTAGCTCCACCCGTCTGTCTGCTCGCCAAACTTCGCGTCTCTCTTAACCCTCCCCGCCCCAACCTCCATACCTCCCTCCAACCTTGCTCTTTGAATGAGCTTTCGTCAATAATTTAACAAAAATTTTATCCAGATATTTTAGATTTAGCCGCCTTCAATACAAAAGAAGAAATCAAGTGAGAAATGTGTTAAATAGAATTTAATCTTCGACGGGTTATTTTCTCTCTTTCCGCCGTCTTGCGTGTTTCCGAGGGACCGATTCAAAACAAACAGTTTAAAAAGTGCCCACAGGCCTGCTTCTCTATGTAAAAGAAGAAATTTACATTTGAAAACCCTGGCAGCTGCTGCTTCGCATGTACTGAGCACTCAACTTAGAGGTGTGCGTATAATATTTTCTGAGGCTGCATTGAGTTGTATTTCCAATCAGCGCACCGCCCTGAAAAAATAAGCGATGCTACTATAGCTCGCTCAGTTGTGTAATCAAAAGTTCTTACTACAGCATGTTTCATCCTAATCCGTGCAATGAAGAAACTCGCTGAAAGAGGAAGCATTTACTTTGACAAAGTTGTCAGGCACAGTATGTACTCACAATATGGAGATTCTTAGTACAAATTATAATCTTTGTAAGACAGCTTTATGTTGTATCGATTTAAAGGTAATAAAAGTACAAAAACAGGAGAGACGAGACGGAGACAGGCGTAACGCTGAATTATGAAATACAAACGTTAAAATAACGAAAATGGAAAATAACATATTCACAGTAGAAAGATAAATTTGTGTGAGACTTTATGACAATTATTGCCTAAAGAAAGACCTATAACACTTTAAGCGACAAATCATCATTATGCTCTTTCAAGGAATACGAACTCCGTTAAGAATAGCGTTTTTAAACAAACTATGATAAATCAGCTAAATTAACAGTCGCTGACTTTGTGTGTGTTGGCACACTTTATCGTATTTTGACAGTAAACCCCTGTTCCCGGTTTCAACAAAGCCAGTTTATGTGTCGTTCAGCACCGTATACATTTGTTCCTCAAGCTCCGTTTCATTCGCCGAGCGCGAGTAGGGCCTGCAGTGCACTGCCTTTCTCTACTCAGTGATGGGAGACTTCAGGCACATGAATATGCATGCTTGGTTGGGACTCCTCGCATGTTGAGTCAGTGCGGGGGAGTGGCCAGATAAACGCAAAACCGCATGCTGTTGGGCTCACTCATTCACAAAACCGCACGAGGGGTAGGACTGGTTGTGGGCCTTGCACTGAGCAGTAGCTGTTTACCGTCGACGTTACATTTGACGGAGGGGGGACCGGAGGCGAAACAGTCGATTTTTTTCTTTACTCCCCTCCTTGCGTCGCGCAAGTGTAAAAATCCCCGTCTTGCCTTATCCTCTGAAAAACAACACACAATTAAGCTTGATGCATTTGCCCGCAGATTTGAACGGTTTTAAACCGTTCACAGAGTCGCCTCTCTCCATGGCCAGCGAGTGCCTGCCCGGCGAGAGGACACTGGACAGTGTACTGAAGGAGCACGCAGGGGAGCTCATCAACACAGGAAGCCCCAACTTTGTCTGCACGGTGCTACCCACACACTGGCGATCCAACAAAACCTTGCCAGTCACCTTTAAGGTGGTTTGCCTGGGAGAAGTCAAAGATGGAACGAAAGTCTCTATCACTGCCGGCAACGACGAGAACTATTGCTCGGAGATTCGAAATTCTGTGGCCTACATGAAAAACAGGGTTGCCAAGTTCAACGATCTACGCTTCGTTGGTCGCAGTGGGAGAGGTGAGTCGAACAATTCATCTCGATATTTCCTAAGAGTATTAGTTACCCAGTGGCAGGGATTCGACCTTAGGGATCTCCCTTGATGCAAATAGTGTCAAGTTTATCATGTGCAGCCTACACAATCAAGTAACGGTATTATTTAGATCCTCTTCTCACCGATTTCAGAATTAATTCATATAGTGGATGTTGAGGTATCTGGGGAAAAGTACTAATATGAAAACCCTTTCATCCCTCATTCGTTTCATCTTTTTCTTAAACCATCCATCATGTATCTAGAATTTGCTCATATTTAAATTGAATGGTTGAGTTTTGTATGATGATGTTCCTGTGTCAAAATAACCTTGGTGTCTAAACAGCCAAGCGTCGTGGCTATAGGAGAGAAACTTTCAGCTTTCGTGGATGGCACAGCCTTAGCGAAATGAAGAGGCGTACGGCTTTATCAGTAATCTATACTTGAAAGACCCTTTTGAACCCATTGACTGTAGCACACCTACTCCAACTGCGCAGAGCAAACTTACGGATCGCACTTGTGCGGGAGTGTGGGTGCGAGGCTGCCGCCAGCGCTTACTCACGCTTCACTGTTCAGACGCACGGTTTTGCGGAGCGGTTGTGGCACCGCGTGACCACCCACTTTAAAACGAACCGGTGAAGGTTAGTTAAGGAAAGTTAAGAAATGAAGACATACTGGCAGAGGACATTCAGCTTTTGTAGTCTTTCCTCTAGCTTCAGAGAATAAGAGTGATCTGTCAACCGTGAGCGTTCCCATCAAATGCCTAACTGCCACAGCTCGAATATTTCTTTCTTTGAAGAAAAGCTTATTATGGATTATTTTGAGAATATTTAGCCCGTTGTGTGTTAGGTCGCACCATTCTGAGTAAAAGAAGAAATATATTTACGTATCTACAACTTAAAAAGTAATTCCGCAAAGCCTTACTGCCAATTAGCCGTTCTTTTAATTGCCAGCAAATGTTTTACAAAAGAAAGAATGTGACAGTCATTCAAAACATGTTTATTCAAAGCTCAACTGTGACCTCGAACTCGCTGTTCGTTCCCTCCGTTCTTCACTGTCCCCGTTTCGTAGCTATGTAGAGTTAGGTGTGTACTCGAACCTGACCTCAAAACTGGGATTTCCCAGCACGAGGTGTGCAGAGGAGGGTAGAACTCTTGCGTAAACATACATATAAAAAGAGTCAGCGGTTTGACCTCTGACCTTGTGGTTGGGCATTTTTCTAACTGGTATGTCAAAGCGTAGAAGATGAATGTAGTGGGTGGTGCCGTAGGCAGATCATAGAATGAAGACTATTACTGTGGGTGTTTTTTTACAGCACGTCAGAGTCCATTTACGCTGAAATGATATTTGTCTGGTTCGATGTTCACATGCTCTCTTACTTTCTTCTCTCTCACACAGACACATCGCTCACACATATATAAACACACACACACTGCACATACAGTATATTCTTACCCATTCCCTCCTTCCTATCCTTTCTTAACTTTCACTAGCATTCCGTTTGTCTCGCCACACCCCATTCTATCTCACACTCCTCTCCCGTCTTCCCTCTGTCAGTACAATGATTTTCCCACCTGCCTTTACTAATTTGATCATCTCTGTCACTTATTGCTCGTATTATTAAAGTATATACATACTATTTATAACGGACATTCCCAAGAATTTGCATTCTACGAGGTGTAATTTTGTTCCGTAATAAATTTATGGATGGTTGTCGCTTGGCTACAAGGATTATAAAAAAGTCCAAACTTTACTAATGTCGTTTATTCTTTTTCTCCAGTCTGTGTTTTTTTTTAATTCTTACGCTAGTATTAGTATTTATTCTTTTTTTAATTGAAGGAGGTGACAGTAGATGAGAACAAAGTTTAGAATGTCTTCTGTCTACAGAATTGTGGAAACATCTGCTCTGGAAACAGAAATAGAATTTCCAACAGAGGTCAGGTCGGATTAACAACCTAATTAGTAACCCTTACATTATGAAACCGCAGGGAATGATACATTTTGTATAGCAGTGTACGAAGTTTTTGTTGTCTCATCTGAGGTAATTTCGTATTTGACCCTAAAATATTTTATCTGCCTGACAAAACGTCTTGCCCGACCTTGTTCCTCCATTTCCGAGTGCAGACCCATCATAGGGGCGACATTGTTTGGCGGGCGAGATGTGCACCTGAACACGCCCCTGCCCGATACGATTATTTCCTTCTGTCTTTTCTCTTGCCTGCGCGCGAAGTGTCTAGCTACTCTCACCACTCACTCACCTCGCTTCCAGGTAGCGTCCATAGAGGTGAGTAATGCATACCTGACGTTCTTCTGCACGTAGTTCATGGCCCACTTGGGGAAAAAAAGGGAGTAGGGGGCTATCCCCAAAGGTCAGATTAAACCCCACTTTATGTCCTATTGACAAAGGACTGAGTATAGCTGTGGCAGTGTTATTACACGCAGGACAGGCCCAGGGAAAGGGGCCCGTGTAAAAACAATTTGGCCAAGCGCCGTGTTTCTTGCTTGTTCGTCTTTCCGAGCAAAAGTGTTATGCCTGCGTATGAAAGTGTCGCTCAAAGTGCGTGAAAATGTATGTGTGTTGGGGGATTGGTGTTTTACCCCGAGCCAACATCTGAGGGTATATCACGGCAAGGCAGCCAGCCATGTAAGCAGATGTCATATACAGAGGAAGAACAGCGGGCCCGAGACATTATTGTTGAAAGGCGCTAACGGTTGCGCCACCGGACCGCCCTGCAAATGAGGGACTGCAGAGATAGATTAGCCTGCTCTGTCAGGTAGGGTCTGATCAGAGTAAAGACGAGGTATGTCTGCAGTGTAGCTAACCGTAACTCACATATGGAGTAACATTGTCATTACCAACTAGGTGTCAAATAGTGTTAGTTTCTGCCGAAAACATTTCCCCTTCTATCACTGTTGGTTTTATATTGTGTTAGAGCTGGGTGCGTGCGTGCAACGTGTGTACGAGAAAAAAGTCATTGTGTTTGCTTTGGGATGGAGGCGTTGTTACCGGCATCTCGCCTCTATAAGAGATTTGCGATGTTTAAAAGCTAGAAAAGAAAAGAAAATAGAAACTTTGCTAGGTCTAGAATTTTGTCCTCCGTTACAAGACATAACCGTTGTTAAGACACATGTGACGTATGTTTGGAAAATATGTGTGCCTGAGCTCTGTGTAGGCTAAACATTTAAACAGCTTTCCAGTTCTTGAATAAACTTGAGCATGACAGCAGGCTGGCTGACTGCTGGTAGCGGTAGCCATGTGTATTATTTTGGGAAACCCCTTTCGGAACTGGGCAGGGGAAGTTTATAATAAACTGAAGAAATGACATCAACACACTTTTTACGCTACTTTTAAAAGTATGATAAGTTAGTATCTCGTGCTATTCTCTATGCGTTGTGTTCGGCATTGAAGAAAAATATCCTGCAACCTGCGTTTAAATAACCTTAGAAACCAGACTTTGTCATCTCTACCAAACAACAATACATGACTAAAACCAAGAGGGAGGGAGAGAGACCTATGCTAGTTCAGGGGGCAAAGATTATACGCTTCTAAAATGTCGCATGACATCCTCTCCCTCACCACTTAGTTATACGTGTTGGTGAGTGTAAAAGTCAGGCGGACTGAAGGCGTGGCGAGAAGTGTACCGAGCGTTCCGCCAGCTGTAATTGTAATTCTCCCCCAGTGGCTGCATGGCGCGTGCACACGTAACGGTGCAAGGTCAGTGCAGCCAGGGAGATGGGACGGAGCGCGGTCTGCGCGTGACAGCGTGATGTTTACACCTCACGTTTCCTGTCACTGTGGCAGCTCGCACAAACAGGTGAACGTGTTCGCTATGCAGGTATTCTCGGGCCATTCGGCGCTGGGTCCGTGGTTGCATTGTGTCAGGTTCAGCCGAGCACCGTGATTTCCATGCTGGTATGAAGTAGCCACAAGGCAGAGATTATTACCAGTCATAAAGACGGATTTTTTTTTTAATAATGTTCACACTTCTGTCGTAGGTTCCAGTGGTAAATCTCAGGGAACACAAATAAAATAAAAACAGTGGCTTTCTTGGGACTCGTTCGGAAACGGTAGATGGCGAGGAGTGGGGTTTGTGTCAGGCCTGGCTAACCACGCTAGAAGTGTTAGAGCAAAAGCTCTTGCACGTATTAGGTCAAGAGGCGCTGACCACACTTGTGTTCGAGACAACACTCGCGCCGCACGCCTTGCCTTACACAAGCGTGAGAGGCTAGCAGACGACAGCGGTACCTGGTGTTTCCCTGACTAGGCTGTTTGCATGCGTGTGTCTGCGTGATGCATATGGAGGAGTGCTTACACAGGATTTTTTTTAATTTTTGGATGGGAGGGGTAGTGAGAGAGAGGGGTGGAACGAGCTAGTAAAGAACTAATAATGTTTACTGGACATCGACTAGAGAAATGTCATGAAGTTTGACAAGCTGTTGTCCACCTCTTCCATACCACCGCTTAGGTCAAGGGATTGGTGTAATTACACTAGCACACACGATGCAGAATATGTGTTATCACTCATTCGTAATTTACATGGTTTTTACATGAAAATATTTTTATTTTATTTTGTTGCTTTGGTTTCGTGACGTCCTCACAAAAGGTGCCTTATCCAGATAGTTATTTCAACATCTATATATAATTTGAGTTCCTTTTTTACTGCCCAGATACCTCTATACTGTTTCACTGTGTGCAAAGACGTGTATTTCTTTTATCTATTCTTTTGTGAAAAAAAAAAAGTAATGGGGAATAATATTCCTGGATAAGGTAACCGTTAACTTAAAATAATCGGGTTACCGAAAAAGTCAAGAGGGTACTATTCCGACGAAGAAAAAAAGACGAAAGCAAATTTTAATAATAAAAAAAAAAAAATGTGCTTGGAGTAGGTGATATACTAGTTGTAAGCTAAAGTACTTGTAATGTCTTGACTACGTGAATGGAGTCTGCGGTTGGTTTTTTTTTTTTTATGTGACAGGCAAAATTTATGTTGCTTACAAGTGAGAGAATATATGACACCGGAACACCGGACTTTGTTTGCCTTTATAACTTAAGTTGCTAAATTGTCCCTCTCTCGTTCTTTCTTTGTCGATCCTGCTTTCTTTTTCCATCTCAGAAGATTGTGATGTGGAAGATAAAACCTACGCTAATTAAAAAACTGAAACAATAAATAAATTAATTGCAAACGTGATTTGCACTTTAACCTGTATTCATGACCTGTGCTCAACAGGGAACAGGATAACACATTTTGGGTTTTCTCATGGTTTCGCATCCTACATTCGTAGACTCTGGCGACCCAACGGGGTCTTGCTTTCAACTACGACTTTAGACAGATTTTTTTTTAAGGTCCTGTTTAGTGGAAATAATAATATATTATTATTTCGATCGCAGTTAAAATTCTTGCCAGTTGTGAGCGACGCACATTGGTTCTAATTAGCGAGTATCTGGGTTCCTTGCTTTGGGTCTCAGCCGCTTAGGTCTCCAACATGGCGCAGGAGACAATAGGTGACAGAAACTGATGGCGGTGGTGATAATGCTGCATTTTCGGTAACTATGGCTGCAAGGGCACTGACTGCGAGTGATTTATTTCAGGGTCTGTCTCAAACGCAGTTACAAATCCTCACGGGGTGAATGTGGCGTGGCGCGGGGTTGGAAGGAGGGCGGTTTTTACTGATTAAAAAAAATTGAGTTACCAACAAACACTGTTGATTAGTCTCCTCAATGTTTTCCTGTTCTGGCGAGTTGGAAAACTCTTCTACTTTTTGTCCTTCTCCTGCTAGTCCCTTTCCTTCTTTCTCTGTATGTTTTGTTCCCTTCATAGCTCAGGTTCCATGCTGCAGTCACCAGTTTTGCGCAACCTAGCAACATGAAATCTTCTTGGCTTGATCAGGGGTCTGTGGGTTGAAACTTAATCCCAACTAAAACAAGGTTTTCACCGCACAACAAAGAAACAAAGGCAGACCGATCCCTATGCAAATGACGGTTGGCTGATGGAAGAAAAAAGCGCGGCTAGGCCGTGACTGCATGAAAGAGTAGCAGAGAAAAACGTCTTCAGGCTGGGTAGCAGACAAAGAGAACTTGTGCCCCTCCCATCGTCCTCCGCCGTCTTCTGCCTCTCTTCGCTAACGCTTGTCGCGTATTATTGCGTGTAGGCTGAGGACTTACTGCGCTACCTGTCGTCTAGGCCCCACATCTTTCATTTTCGATCTCCTGATCCTTGTGTAGTAAACTGTAAAATATATGCCGAAAAAAAGAAAAAAAATAGTGTAACTTGGATAATAAGTGAATAGATTTAGCCATTCTCTGTTTAGCTTGTGAAACTATATTCTGCTCTCTCGTCTTTAATTCTTCCTCTGTTACCTGGTCTTGTTGTCAGCCTTTGTGTTCATTTTCCTTTCATAAACTTTTAAGTTTTGTGTGTAGGGGGCGGGGGCAAAGACTTGATAAAATACAAATGAAAAACCCGTGCGCGGATTCGCTAAAGCCAAGCTTAACTTTTAAGGAATAAAGGTTTCAAATTCTCTCTCGTGCTCTGGTCTATAATTATAAATATATGCTCTGGAGTCCATTAACATATGTATACAATGATACGTTGTGAACCATAACTGTAGGCCAGCTGCCCAGTACCTTTTGACTACAAAAATGTTTCTTCTCCTTGTCTCTTTTGCCCTCTCTAACATTACAAGGCATACAACTCGTATCACGACACCAGATGGGTCTTGAGAGCTGGCACCGCTGTTCGAGGCACGCTTTCCCTAATCCTCTGTTCTTCATCAGAGTCTCTTGCAAAGTCTCACCAGTCTACAGGCCTAGCACACACACACCCCAGGATGCCCGCTAGGACAAAAGAAAATGTGACGCATCAAACATGCTATTATCCTATCGAGTGACACGGTAATTTACCCCTCCCCTTTCCCCACTCCCCACCGCTACACCACAGTCCCCAGCCCCCTCCAGCATCATGCTACGACCAGCATCTCGCGATGTAAGGCGCGCAGGTGTAAGCTATGAAAGACTGGAACCATTGGACAGGCGTGTGCTAAACACACATCCTTGCCCTCGCTTTACTCCCTTCCCCCTTTTTTCCTTCGCCGCTCTCTCTCTCTCGCCTTCCGCCCTCTGCTCGCTTTCTCTCGTCCTTCGATCATTGGTCCGTGCGCCCCGCAGGGGTTCTGTGCGTAATCGGGGCAAATGACCACAGCATTAGTTCTCTTTCTCCCACAGCCGGGCTTCCTGCGCTGTTCTGCGGCCTTTGTGGTCAACCGCGCACTGCTGCACGTGCAACATGCAACGTTGCGCCATTTCGGCGCAGGCCAATGGCCAAAACAGAATTTAAAGAAAAAAGTTGACAAAGCAGGTGCAGAAGGTCGTTTGTTTAGCACAAACTTTGCGGTACGTGATGTCGGTTAATAACAGTGTGTTTCGGGGAACAGGGTTAATGGCCGGTTCTGATATGTAAGAGAAAGAGGGACGTGTTGTCTGTTGAAGCAAGCCATCTAACTTAATTTATAACGACTTTCACAGTCAAGAAGCTTCTGCGACTAGTCAGTAATAATAAATCCTTTGATCTACACTTGTACAATCATGCCATCTTCACTTGAACAGTAATCTCAGGGACACAGCGATCTCTCAATTTTTATTTAATTTTTTTTTTCTATCATCCTTGTGTCACGTGCAAGGGAACTGCCCGACACTTGTTTCCTGGTATAAACTTTCCTGATCACGGTCACTGATACTGTATCAAAGGGTAGATAATGTCTGTCGCTTTTTGAAAAACCCTTCAGTCGTGAGCGTCTGACTCATCCCCATCTGCAAACCTCACACACCTAATCGTTGTGGATCGGCGTCGTGCCCAGGCTCAGCGACTTGACTTAAAGATCTCGGTCTTTCGAGATTACATGCTTTGTGTTTCGACACACAAATTCGTATGGATCCTTTTGTCTCGTTATGCTTTCTCGAAGACATAGGTGAGGGCAAAGCAGATTGACTGGGCTGGGAAGCATCTTCATTGCCAACATTTGATACGACCAGTACCTGGAACAAGATAAATTCGTCTGGAAACTGCCGAAGTTTTAACAAAGCGATTCACCTACCCACCCCTTTTTAAACACATCTCCATATTTGGATACATTTCATTTCTTTGGTCTGAAAGTTCTCAACGCAAAGCAAGATGGAGTGGCTGGGAATGTGTCATTAAAAAAAAATAGAAGGTCAACAAAAAACTGTTTCTGAAAGCACGAAACTGAAAGCATATTAACAAATGTTAAACTATTTAAAGTTACTCTCAAGATTCACCTGCATGCGTGTGCGTTAGAGCATCTACACACGAGCTAGAAAGAGAGACAGAAAGAGAGACCTTTGGTCCAAAAAAAAAAAAAGCAACATCAGAAGCAATGTGTGAAATAGAAGGCAAAAGATCACGAGATAATTAGTGATGACACAACATGACCGTGGACCAAGTATTAAACTGAGAACTGTTAACCTGAAAATTGGCCCCACTAATTTAAGGTCGACCTTTAAAAAGAGGGTGAGTGGATCCACGTCTCTTGGGGAACTATCAATTTGTCCTCGGGTCAGGGATGAAGGAAATTTGACACAGTGGCTGAGCAGACTGCCAAATGGGACTGCGGGGTCGCCATCTCGTCTGTCTCTTTCTTCTGTTGCTGACACTCCCGACTTGCGCCATTCGCATACTTGTCCTCTCCGTTTGTTGCAGTGCTGCTACTCTTTCATCTTTGTTAATGTCTATTTTACCCATTATAAGATGCTACCGTAAAAATCTAATTGTACTACAACATCGCAGAGCAAATTTTGGTATGGTACCCTATTAGAGAGAGAGAAGGGTGGGATGACTTTACAGGCTCAGAACGTTTTAGCGTTTGTGTGTGTGTGAGAGAGGTGATACTCTCACTGTCTGTAGTTCTCTAATTGTGGGTACCTATGTGTAAATGGTATCTGATAATTTATAGATTATTCGGTCAATAGTACATATGCAATGGGCGTCGACAAAGAGAGAGAGAGCAGTACGTAATCACAAATCCTATTTTTGGAGCAACTATTTTATTTTATTATTGCATTGTGTTCTACAATTATGCTACCCATGTCAGTTTCTTTATTTCTATGTTAGACAACTACCAAATTAAAAAAAAAAATTTAACCAAAGTTTGAAATCCAAAACTTGAACTGGTAGATCTAAAGAAATCTTGGGTTATCTGTAAAATTGCTCATAGCTTGCAATACTTACTTGCTTATACCTAATGGATAAGCACAAGATGTTTTGAAAATTATTTTTATGAATTATTGGTTGTCGACTGATGTCAACAGCATGGCTGTGTTACATTCGACAGGACAATATAGCTGGGGAAGGTGAATGGTTAACTAAAAGTGCATTTTTCTAAAGCTCACCTTGTCGTTAACTGTCAGCTGGTCATGTTCACTTTCACAATTATATTGAGTTGAATAATTGTTTCTTCAAGCAAACATCTGTGTGTGTGTGAACGAGAGAGAGATTGAGATTCGTCTAATGAGAACTCTTAAAGCAAGTTTCCACTGTGCTGCCATGTGAGGCGAGTTGAACAGGAGTCGAACCGCAGCTCGAGGGACTAAGGGGTCCGCATTTCCTGCCCCAGTCAAGGACCTGACACAGCGCGTGCGAAATCAGGCACAAAGGCACTTCACTTTTTCAGTGGGGGCAAAAAAAAAAAAAAAATGAAAAGAAAAAAAATCCCAATCCAGCCCTCCATTGCTCCATTCCCATCCCCCACGCCACTCATCCTTACCCGCCCCCATCCTCCTCCACCCCGACCATAACCAACACTATCCCGAATTATGTTCGCAAGTCTTTGGAGGCGAGAGCACACACACCCCTCGTGCCTCTCCCGTCTCCCCCCGCACTTCCTCCTCACCGTCACATCTCTTTCACCACCGTCACCCATCTCTGGCGACACCCCTCCCACAACTCGTCATCAGACGGTGCCTCCCTCCTACTTTCCGCCTGCCCCCATGTTCCTTTATTAATCCCTCCAACCCCGCTCCACCCCAAACTAATTTTTTATGGTCCATGATTGATTAAGGGTGAAGAACCACCAAGAGGTCTGGCTTTCTTTCAGCAGTGTTCATTTTAGTTTTCATTCTCATCTTTTCTTGTGCCATTTTCCTCCCTTCTTTTCTTTCACAAAGTATCGCCCCTGCAAGAAAACCAATGTGTTAAAAGTGCCCGAAGATGATTGCCCTCCCTTGCATAACAAAAGCATCTCGGAGGCACGAGCAGTAGCTTCTATCCCTTCACCCGACAACCCCCATCCCCACTGACGAGGAAAGGGTGGAGAGAAGAAATCAGCGAGTCGTTGGTCCTACAGCGACAATGCCTTTTTCTTAACTGTGGCAGATGTGCTCGCCAGCTCATCTAGACACTGGTGTCTAGTCTAGGCACCCCCAGCCTCACACCAGATCTCACTACCACCCTCCCAACGCACGCGCGCAGCTAAACCACAGTGCTGCAATGGTTGCTTGGTGAGACAACGGCTACCAAAACAACCCGCGGTATTATTGTCCGTTAGCGCTTCATTTTTTTTCCCCGGAAAAGAAAGGCGAAGAAGGACACGAGAAAGGACTCAAGAAAGAGAAAACGATAAACACAACAGCCCAGGCGACGTTTTGAACAAATAGCCCGTTTGATTAAAATAAATACAATGACTTGGAGCGTTCGATTAAGGCGTGAAAAGGGGCCAAGGGAGTCGTGCGGGTGGATGAATGGACCGCAAATGTCTTACTTCTCACACTCCCCTTGCCTTCTATACTGGTCAAGGAAGGCGTCGAATGAAAAAACAGCAGCGGCTTTTGACAGGCTATCAGACAACTAGCATTACAACAGACCTCTGGCACTAAACTCCAGGGGGAAAAGTTGCCCCTCGTCTCAGAGACTGGCCTTGTGGGATTGTTTGATTTATTTCGGATTTAGTATACAGGGACATCTGGTGTCTCCAAGCTGTTTTTGGACACAAGGAGAGTCAAGACGGCTTGAGCTGGTCAGTCAATCCACAAAACAAACCAGCATGAATGGAAAGGTCGGGGCTCGACAGCCAGGGGAATTAGAGAAGGCACGGCTGATTAGCAGCGACCACTCCCCCTTTAACCCTCAACCGACTTAAAGGATTGCCCACAGTTGTTGCCTGCTGGTATACATGTGATGTCAAAGTTATGGAGCTTATGTCTATTAACCAAAAGGAATTTTTTAATTGAAACTAGTTCATGAAATTTACAAAAAGGAAACAGAAAACATAAATTTTCCATCTGTTTATCCAGCCTTCCACTCTCCTCCACCCCTCTCTCTCTTGCCGTGATGTAGTCCATGTTTTTGGCATGGAGTTGAGCACCAACAACCAACCACTCTCTTTTCTTCTCTCGCTCGCTCTACTGGTTCTGCTGGTCAAGGTGTATTTCTCTTTTTCATAACCTCGTTGTGATTTCCGTGGTAGTCTGACAATTCTTCACTCTTCTGTGCACCAGGACAGACAGGACGATGCATGAAAGTGACCATCAACATGTTTCGATTATCTTAACTGCGACACTACATTCCTCTTCCTCCGACTAAACGGCATGCACGCAGTTGAGCTACAGCAATTATTTCCTCTTTTTAAAAATGCCCAAATAACCCACTTAGGACAAGGAAATGTGTCCACAGGCCTGACATTTGCCGAGGAAATAGGTCTCCAAAGCGATGTCGGACAATGCCGTGGTGGACTCGGAAGGAAGTGTTTATGTGCTCATCGTCAATAATTCACTTGTGGCAGACGCGGCCGTCAAGCCCTGCACGTGGTGATTGCGGTTAGCAATAACAACAGAAAAAAAACTGTAGGTGCACAATGTTGCTCTGCGTCATGCTGTCCGAACAGTCGCCTAAAAATAGAGGAGTGCTTTCCGGGCGGGTAAGTGCAACGATGCACATATGTAGTCTGTCCCCAAAACACGAAGATGAACCAGGAAGCAGTCATTTCCGGTAACCGCATGACTGGGCCAACAATAGAAACCGTTATGCACCACTGTTGTGTTCTGTGAAAGTACATCGATCACATCGTGTTAAGACGTACTTTATTATCGCGTCGAGGCAAAAATATCCATCTTTATATTCAGGCTTTTCGTTTGTCTTTCTTCAGCACTATCCGCTAAAATGTCTTGCCATTTGCCAGCTACCAAGATGCACGCATTCATTTAAGTCAGTGACCTCAAACTCACAACTCACGCTCAATCTAATCAACTAATCAATTGATATTGATAAAGAAGGTTGTCGTAATACAAATTTTTCAGTTGTGTACAGAATTATACTGTTTCATAAAGTAAAGCTTTGATCGCCAGAGAAATAGATAATCAAACTCTTATCGGGAGCCTCTGCACTACCAGTGTAATTAGCAACGCAGGATCCCACTTTAAACAGTTGATTATCTGTTTTCCCCAAAATCGAAATTATCAAAGATTTTCAATACAGCCAGTTCTTGAACTCAGTACCTACCCCCTTCCCAAAAGTATTCTTGCTCGTTAACAAGAGTGATCAGTTTTAACATTTATTTCTGAAACAAACGCATCTGTCGATTAAACAAGTTTTTTTCCTTGTAGAGTTGAAGTAATTTTCAAGTTTCTAAGCAGTCTTTTAGGAAAAAAGCATGTCTGAGAGGATTTCCCCCTCTCCGCACTGTACAACAAGCGGCAGCATAATGCCTCATTAGCCGGCTGGGTTCGGGGTAGAAGGAAGTGGCAAAGGTCTTGCCAGTTCAATAGAGGGAGTGAATTAGCGCGGCTGTACTAAAGCTAATAACAGCATCGGGTAGGGACGTCTACACGCTTTTCTGCCCCATCACACTGACCCTTGCTTGGGGTCGTGACCTTAGCCGCCTGCCCTTTGACCCGATCTGACCCTAACAAAGCTGCTGTCTTTCGGCGACTGATGGTGGGCATCAGTCGGCTGCGCTGGTCACGGTCAGAAAACACGACGCAGTAGCCGCAAAAGCAAAGTGCTTGCTGCTGACTTTAGCCAGCATTCGTAGACAGTGATGACAAACGACTAGCCAAAGGCCATTCACCCATTCTCCCCAGCACATTCATTTAGCCGCTCTGTCGTCCATATAATCACATCGCCACTGTTTTACAGGGTCAGTCATCCAAAAACAACCCGCATGCGCCCTGCTGTCTTTGTCTTTGCTTTCAATTGTTGACTGAGCGTATGTTTATATCTTGCTTTGACTCTTGTTTTGCAATCAAGCTACGGGACAGTTGGAAGTTCGCTAAGTGCGTTTTGTCGGTTTCAAAGTTTCAGTGACTGTTCCTTTACATCATAAATAAACTTACTCCGATTTCCCCAATAATAACAACAACAATAGTAGCAGTAGAAACGTGACACTTTTTTTGTTGTGCTCTTAAAAATAAAAAACAACAGACTGTCTGGTATGGATTTGCTGGAATTAATTGGTTTGCAGGCTAGAGCAGAAAGTAGGCGACTAAACAGACCATAGATCCGCCAGGATCCAAAACTACGCGTGGGTCGAATAAAAATGAAATGCATTTCCCTACAGATACGTGTTACCGGGAAAAGCGAGAAATCTATGTAAACTATCTCCTAGGAAGACGTCGCTGTACAAATAATATATTCTTTTTTTCTGCACCGTTGTGATGTTTGTCGTCTGGCGACTGCGACCAGTTCATCTCCCAGGCGAACTATTTTGTCTGATCTGGAGGGGATCACAGTGAAGGAACGTGCGTGAGGTATTTGCGTCTGGCGCATGAAAACTCCGAAGAACCGTGCCAAGAGAAGTCACATTGTATGTTTTCTTTGATGACTTTGTCAGCTGGAGTCGTGCTCTGCGAATTACGCATGACAACGGTTTTTGCCGCCGCTCTTGTTTTACGCGGCAAGGGGGCGCTTCGGAGGCGATCACATGGCAACGAGGCGGATCGATTGGGGTGTGTTTTTCTACATGTCTCTTGCCCTTTCTTCCTTCCTGCTCTTCACTCTTGGGGTTCATCGGCCTTTTCCTTGAGCTTTAATCGCCGTTACGGCTTCTTGCCCGATACTACGTGGGTTTCCCGTGCTGTTGTGCATGTCACCCCCGTAGCGCCCCGCGTGACAGCTCGCGCTAGGACATGGTAATTGATGCCCTTGTTACCACGACAGCCGATGTTGGGGAAAAGGAGGGAAATGAAGCCGAATACCCGTCTTTGCTTTTTTGTCATAAACGCTTCCGAACAAGGCCGATCCTCTTCGTGTTGACTGGCTTGGATCTTTCGAGATACTTCGCTGGCATCTTTATTTGCCCCCTAGCGCCACTTTTCTGCCGGATGAGTCATAACACATTCATTCCATGCGAGACAGCGATAAGATCAGTTAGCCTAGTTGCTAGCTATGGTAGCTTTCATATGGTGTGTATTTAGCAACACGCGCAGTTTTTTGCCCACTAATAATGTGCTGCCGCTGTTTAAAAACTACGGGAGTTCGAATAAGATCGTTAGCAACTCTTTTCTGCAGAACAAAACGACAGACATTAAACAAATCCGAGTGCATTCTTGGGAACGAAAACAGACTGCAGTTTTGTGGCAACAAGAGAAATTGATAAAATTATAACTTTTACAATTTTCGTTTCATAATGTAAGCAGTGTTCAGCAGTGATATCGAAGAATGGCCAGAACCGCAAAGTGACAACGGCCGAGACAGAAAATAGGTTCACCCTGCCTGTCTGTGATCAGCAGACAGTTTTAACAGGTGATTTCATCTCGATGTCCTCTGTCAACTGGCACACGAGGCTGTGTTTGTCCATGGGAACATCTCGCCTGGAACAGGCATCGCCTCTTGTTGGGTACTTGTGTCGAACCCCGCAGAGCACTTGAAACAATTAGCTATGACGCGGGCCAGGTCTGAGATTGACGATGATGAAGTTACGAGTTGTGTTCCCACCCTCACTCCCACCCCACTCCCACCCCACTGGAGGACTTGACACGTGACACGCAGGATGACTCGTAACATCTCTAGTTACTCCAGCTCATGTTTTGATTCGTTATAGCCGTGGTCCACCGTCTGTTGATTCCTCCGGAACTCCGCATTTGTTTTGGGTGAAGAGTCAGGAAATGTGAGCCAGCGGAGCGAGCTGAAGCATTACATTATTGATGATGATTGAGCAAACAATACGCCGCAGTAATCGCCTTTCGCTCGGCCACTGGTGCGAGACTGGAGAGCTCGCGGTCGTCTTTGTTAACGGGCGGGCTGCCGTAGCGAATTAATTTGGAGGTCACTGCAAAAGAGTTTCATCAAACAGATTGGTCTTTCGTGGTAGCGAGGTAAAGTAGTGATCAGTTCCCGACAACCGGCACAACGAAGCGCTGAACCGTGATTTTAATGTAGACCTGTAACGGTTGCAGGTATCTGAATGCACGTAGCCTAGTAAGCGCGGGTATCTGGTGGTTTAAACTGGATACGGTCATATATAGAAGGCTCAGTTTGAAATCATATCAAACCGTGCTTGGTGGGATTTTTTATCCCCGATGTGCCACATCTTTAAAGGTTCTGGCAATTTCGTGGTCGCCCTTAGAGGTCTGCCCTTGTTTCTGTGCCTGCAGTCGTCTCTTCTTAGGACTATAATGGCAGTGGGACTGGGTGGGAGGAAAGAAGGGGGATGGGGAAGAAGAGAGAGAGAGAGTTATTTATTGAATTGGACTGCCGTTCAACAGCTCTGGTCAGTCACTGTCAGCTTTCGTTGCAGTGCTTTTAATCCTGTTGGAGGGTCAGTTTTCCGTCTTTTGTGTACGATGATCTCCCTCGATACAACACATGTCGAAGAGTCCGTCGTGTCTTTGTTGGTGGAAACAGTGGAGGACAAAAGCGTCGGTCTCTCTTCTGCTCCTTCCCCTATACATCATCGGGTCTGTTCTCATCCGGACGTCCTTTTCAGCGCTCACACAGTCCCGTTGGCGAACGTGGTTTTGAAGTGGCTGAACCGACTGTCATTTAGGGCGACCTCAACCTTGGGGTTTATCAGGCGCGTTAATTTGATGGGAGTAGTTTCTGTGGGGTTGCGCGGCCGATGATCAGTTTATAATAGAATGCAAGCCCTTGCTGCCTCTGGTCATAGTCGTTGACCCTGATCCTGATATTTCTTGACTCGTGACATCTCTTGAAGTGTCACTTTTGCGAGGTTAAAATGTCGAGAGACTGCTGCTAATATGCCGGTCGTGTTAAGCGAATAAGCTAGAAACGAGCAGACTTCTTTTTTTAAAAAAAATGATAACACTTTTGTGGATGTGTACAGTAATTTTCATGTTTGATGCACATTTTGTTAATGTGTGAAGGGCATTCGTTGTTAACAGAAGGCTGACGTCTCATCAATGTTCTTTACACTTATTTTCCCATTGTTATCTTTATTTAAAATTGTCACCTTAATTTTTTTTAACCTATGTGTCAAATTTTTATTATGTTCACTATTATTAAATACCCCCCTTTTTTAAGAAGTGGGAAGAATAACTGAAACATAATTTTGTGATAGAAAAATATCAACCTATGAAAGATTTATTTGTTTTTCCAACTGATGTTTCTGCAGGAAAGAGCTTCACTTTGTCCATCGCTGTGTACACAAACCCCCCTCAGCTGGCGCTGTACCAGAAGGCCATCAAGGTGACAGTAGATGGACCAAGAGAGCCCAGGAGCAAGACCAGTAAGGCACAAACCTTGACTTCTGACCCTCTCTTGTCTAAATTTAGCAGCCTGCTAAGCCCAGAACGCCCACTGCTTCTTTGTTTCTGTATAGCACAAAGAGCCTTCTCCGGGGATCGATATATAGACGCACAATCTTGAAAAATTCTTTAGCTGTTGAGGTTTCCTAATTGAAACGGTTTCCGCGTGGAAAAAGCTATGAAGGGGGGAAAAGTACGTGAGGCAGAAAGACGTGATGTGTGGCTTTCTTCTGTTACCAAAGTTTGAATTTCTTTTCATATTACTGCTGCATTTTTTCCTCTTCATGTGGCGTTTTGAGATCCCCCGATTTCTCACGAAACGATATAAGAATCAACGAGCCCTTTATGCAGCCTGTTCTTCGGATGACTTTGCTGCATAATGCAATTATTGCTTGCTAAAGAAAATGCTCGAAAGGAACTTTGATTTAAAAGAGCGAGAGAGAGTGAGAGAAAACGCAGATGTCAAGGAAGATTGCAAGGTTCCAAATGATCGCAAGTTATATGTTCAGGAAAATAAATATTCAGGGGCCACACAATCATAAAAAGAAACAAACAAAAGAACATAAAAGGTAATAGTTGAGAAAATAGGAACTATTTGAATCATGTAGGTCTTTGGTCAAGCGTATTCTTGCGAGGCGTTAGTGTGGTAAACTAGTACAACACTTGTATTGTTATCACACTCTCCTACCCCATAATGTGACAGACTGATAGCTCATGTGCGGCACAAAGTGTCAAGTTAAGGAGGAGATAAAAAATGTGTTGCCAGGGATTCTGTCGCTCTCTGATTGCTCTTCCTCTCTCTCTGTGCAACTTTGTCGCTTGTTTTCGCTCCTTCCCCCACAATGTCGATGCTGCCTCGCTGAGTGTGTGCTGCTGTTCTCTTAGCAAACTCTCTCAAATTACGATGCTGTCCACATTCGTTGTGCGTGCACCATGTTGGGTGCAATTTCTTCTACTTGGCATTGTTTCATCTGGATTCAGCGGTACAGTCTTAACAATAACATGTTCCTGCTCAACTTGATGGTGTAAATGTGATCAGTAGTCAAACATGAACAAACACACACACACCACACAGACTTTCTTTTACTTACGACCTTCTCATTAAGATTCAGTAATCACAAATCCCTGTGGACATTAAACCAATCTGGAAGTGAGACGGGGTCTAGCAAATGTCTCATAAAGCGCGTTTTAATAGCATGCACATTTATTTATGCTAGTAGCCAATGATCACTGCCTGCAAATCATTTGCTAATTGGACGAAATGTATAACAGGCAGATTGACTGGCGACAAGAGTAAACCCGCTGTAAGGCGGCTTCATCTTAGAGTGCCCTAGAGTTGGCACAAGCTGGAACTCTCTGCACAGGGGTTCTTCTCACAGTAAGCATGCACTGTCCTCAGCTCCGATAAGCTTCATTAAGCGAGTTGAGAAACAATAAGACTGGCCACGAGGACTTAACAGTTACCAGTCCACGGGCAAATACAACATGGGACTTATTCGTTACAACCAACCACTGTCTGTCCCTGGCCCCTCTCCTCCCCATCATTTTCTTTCTTTCTTCCTCTACCTATCTACTAAAATAAAAGGTCTCCTAAATTCGTTTGATTTTATTTCTCGATTTCGAGAAACAATATTTTCTGCCCAGCGCGTCAATATCCTGGAAATACCGGAGAAATGATGTCTTCTTCAGTGAGCTGGAAGGTTAATCGGTTTGAAAAAGAGCGAAATTTGACAATTAAATCTGTGCCTTTTCGTATCTTAGTTGTCTTGAAATATACATCCGTGAGAGCTGCATCTTAGAAAACCTCCGCTCATATACCAAACCGTGTGTCCGTAACAAGATGCAAATGAAAATAAACAGAAAAGCTCCAAGACGCCAGAGTTGAGTACATTTTAACATCCATTGTATCCGGAGGCTAAGCACGGATTCTTTAACGCACCTGTTGAATGCAAAATTTTCCCCTTACCCGACAAGCGAGTGAGAAGATAATAAACTGTACTAGTTAAGTTGTCGACGGGTTGCCTCAATGACCACCGTTTTTCGCTTTAGAAAGAAGATTTATCAATAAATAAAATGTTACTTCTTGTGTTTTCTTTTCCTCTTTCTGTAGTAAGATCAAAAGCAAAATGCAGATAAATTTACACACAATGCTCGACGTTTTCTTGTTTCTTTATTATATGATACAGTCAGTCCTTGTTCATCGTTACAAACAAAAGAATGATGATATGTTCCATCATAAAGATTTGTTTGCGTATAAAGAGAAACTGGAGAAGCAGGCAACACGCCAGGAAAGGAAAAGATGGGAAAGTGATATCGTGAAACGGAAACTAAATTGCAGTGTTCGACTAGTGGGCCTTACACCTGAGCGGATCAACAGCTGACAACAGTACCCCACTATCCATGTCAACGAAATGGAAATATTTCCATACATTTCATGTACAGTTTACAGTACATTGCAGTCAAGAAACTAAAAAAATTATTTAGACCAGTGGAGAGAAAGGGAATGAAGGATCGACTTGCCCCTTCAGCCTGTTTCACTGTCCAAGATTTAAGACTCACAGTTGAGTTCTGCGGTTTCTGAAGTCCAGTATGTTATCGGGGACATCAGTGAGAATAGATCAAGTTGTACTCAGGACAAACTTTACCATAGATTATTGGCTATAGAATGTTTCTGTTCCCATGGTTACCAAGCAGAGAGAAATATTGCATTGTGTTAAAATGAGAGATTTTTTTTTTCGCTTGTTACTGCGTCGAACCTGTTGGTTTGCACTCAGGGCGCGATGCGTAGTCACAAAGCTATGAGAAAGAGGAAAGGGATAGGTCACAGGGGAGGAGCTTGGGATTGGGAAGAAAGGTTATGCATAAGGTATAATGACGGAAGTTACTTTTGAAATGTGTGAACAAATTTGCCTGTGATTCCCGCCAGGGGCGTACATAATGGCCTGGTTTGCTTGATGATTGTCGAACAACGTTTGAATAAAATTATTTCCTGTAATCCTAGCCTTTCGTCGAGGAAGACGATCATAACTGCACTGCGGGAAGCTTCTGTCTCTTAATTGTTTTTCTAAGCAGCGCAGGTTTGAGGTCTCCCATAATTCGAGAGCCCTGGGCTCGCAACAGGAAACCTATGAGAAGGAAACTTAAGCCAAGGTGGTTTCTAATCTGCATTAATTTGGGTAAATGCTGAGTGTAGCTGTGTAGGTCAACAACTAACTCTCCCTTGTCCTTTCATTTCGGTTTTTGTATACTTCTTTTTTAATTCTTACGAGATCGAGATATCCGTACGGTGGCAGAAGTCTATGACCGTTGGTGTGCGTTTGTTATACGACTCGGGTTTATGGTTCGTTTCCCAGCCAGGGAAGGTGACAGAGAAGTTACCTAAGGTTCGAGTCTTTCTCTCGTTACTAGCTCTGACAGATCACGTGGGTTCTGTAAAGAAGAAATCATTTGTCAGGCGTAAACAAGCGTTCGTCAGGTGTCACTGCCGACTTCGGCCTTCACCTGCACCAGACGTATGTCCGCATCGACATGTTTTTGAACGGTGTCAGGTTTTTGCGCCAGCAGTCACTCTGCTCCGTGTTAATGTGGGGTCTATTGACCGGCAACTTTCTTTTTGCTCTTTGCTCTTCCCTTGCCTACAGTCTTCCCGTTGCTGACGACCGCGCGTCCTGAGTGGACCACAGATATCGGTCCTTGCAACAAACAAATAAAGAAATCTCAACCGCTATAATCACCAGTGGGGACGATCAATATGATGGTAGCGGTGATGAGTTTTACTACACTAGCTAGAACTTGCGGTCAGTGGTTGTTGGTGTCGTTGTACACAAAATAAGAGAGAATAAAGAAAAATAAAGTTAAAAAGGACACCAAAAAATGTACACAATCCGTCTCCATTATGCCACGGCGCTGTTGTTACAGCGTGCCACATGACTTCGCGGTCATAAGATGGAGATATTCAAACTAAACAACTGACACACTAGCGTTTAGCTGGAAGCTGTGAGCAAGCAATCGTGCCAGCAGTTCCGCGGCTACAGAAGAGTAGCTAAGGCTGTTGACGGCAAGTGTATTTTATGTTTGGAGTTCAGTCTGTTTTTATTCAGGTTTTGTGAATGTAGCAGTGATCCTCGTGAAATTAGAAACGAGTATTCAGTTTATGACGTTTTTTCAGAACGGCCACCAGAACTTGGTGACTATTTAACCGATTTGTGAACGATTACTTTATCTGTAAAACTAATGGATGGAGAGCTTTGCCTGGCGGTTAGACCTTGGCAGGAGATAAGCAGAAGAATTGAGGTCAGGTATGAGAGATTAAGGTCAATTATTCCAATCTACTTTTACGGCTTCATGAAGCTACAATTTGACCACTCTCTCCCAAAACAACTTAGGGATCAAGATTGAAGGAGTTAGTCGCCCTGAACTGGTCTCTAACGTGAGCACTTCGTGACACGGCGAAGACAATTAATTTAGTGGTTTCGGAAAGAGTTGGTGCGTCCGGTAGCTGTCTGCAATACGATAAACTTTATGATTTGTGCTATTACATTGCGAGCACCACCATAAGAATACACGTTGCACAGAGCTACATTCACAGGCACACTCACAAGTCCATTATGGGGGCTTGTTTTGCGGCAGCTTCCGGTAACGCCATTTATAATAGGAACAATATAAGAACACATGTCAAATTTCTCGATGGTTTTCTTTTCGTTAAAGGTCAGGGCTGTTTAAACTCACGAAATCTGAATTAGTATTTTTTCTTGCTTGTCGATTTCCACCATATTGTAAACGCATTAACGCATTTATTCTTTTAGCGGAAAATATTTATATATTTTATTTACGTGTAACTTTAATACTAGCAATGCTGCAAAAATAATCGGAAAGCAAAAGTCAGATGCATCGCACCAAAATGACCTTTGTTTTAAACACTTTTGAAGACGCTCTCGACAGTTCATTACCCTTACTCTTTATGAAGAAAACAAAACGTATGTTAACGGTTTCCTTTCTATAATTTCAACTCAAGAGAAACGTGGCTAAATTCTTTTCAGCATAACGTTTCCCTTCAGAGAAGCTGACTTAAAATGTTTTGTGCATTTTTCTAGCCACCGGCAGTGGGTGATGTAAAAACATTGGAGTGGCGGAAAGTGGAAAGGGCCAAACAAAAAAAAAAAATGAAAGAAAACCCACCATCAAACATAAACCCACATCGACATTAACTCTTACACTTTTTTCTGTAGTGTAGTATGAACACATTAAATTATGTGTGTATAATACAACCTTGAAACATGTTGAACGTAAAACTATCCGTGATTTTTTTTTTTAACGGGCCATAGTTCAAAAGCCACCGCTGCGGGCAGCACTAAAAAATCGCAGGTGCAGAAACGGCTTGCTAAAGGTCACGTGACCTGTAGACAGGCGTATCATTATTCTGCGATCCGTCATCATCCTAGGGCTCTGTTCTCGACGCCCGAGGTGGCGAGTTTTCAGATTGGCTTTCCCCGTCCCATCTGGATGTTTCATGACATGAAGGGAATATTGTCAGTTAAACCCATAGGAGTCTTTTGTTGTTCAGAAACGTTTTTTTTTTCTAATGCTATAGAAAAGAGACCATTTGTGAACGTAAAAAGCAAGCTTCCCGCTAAGGAAAAATTTAAATTATAAAATACTGAAAACCTGGAAAGCAAAAATGAGGTGTATGACAGAATACTATAACTATCCTATATTTCTTTGTATTTGACATCTGGACAGTAAGTAAAAGTCGTCTCAGGGAAGTTCTTCAGGCCACTCCAGCGTCAGGCCAAGCTTCTTTTCGTGTTCTTTGCTGAATGGAGACCCATCTGTAATTCAGGGTCGGCTTCCATTGCCGCAGCCTATTTTATTCCGTACGAAATGTTTCACTGTGCTTCCGAGGCGAGACGACAGAACAAAACCTGGCGACTGTTGATTTCATGCTGACTCACAGACAATGACAAACTCGGAGAGTAGCCGGGTTTTGTGTTTCCACAAAGTGATCTTTTCAAAGCTTCTTGTCCACTTTCTATTGAGAGCTGGAATGCCTTTCATTTCATAGAGCGTGTTGGCAGCTGCATTCGGTAAATCAACTGAGGGTTCTTTAGCTCTGTGATAGAGAAGAATTTGAAGATGATTGTCCAAGGCATTAGCATTTTTTTTTTAATCTTGTATTTACTGAAGGCAATTTTTAAGTTACCATAACAATTGAGCAAGCTCAATTGGTTTTTAGGCCACAATAATCTTTTTCTTATCATTTTATCACCCACAATTTCAGGAAAAAGCTTGATCTTTGTAGTCCATGCGTTAACTAATGATTTTGTTGCCGGAAAGTTCGTTTTCATAGAGACACATTGGCAAAGTCTGACACAGTTCTCGACGATGGTCCTATGCCAGTGACTTCAATGGAGGAAAGGGGGCAGTGCTGCATTGTAGCCTGTAGCAATTCCCAACAGTATTCTAGAGCAGGAGACACACTGAATCCCTTTAATCAGACCGGCGGACTCTTGACCTGCTGGTCACGAGTCCGGCAGTCAAAGCAAGATTAAGAAGATCTGTGGCTTCATCTCGTTTAAAATGTGATATCTTGCCAAAAACATTGCTAGGCAGAAATAATGGCCACTCCTTTTCCCTTTGTCCTAGGCCTAGTAGCGGAAAGTGGACAAGGGCGTGGCACAGTTAACACAAGCAGTAGATTGGTTTTGTGTATAAACTTTAAACGGGACTTAATATTCCATGGGTTTATGGTTGAATACACTGTGAGTATAAGTATGGGTTCAACATTTATAGGCTTATTATGTCTGTGGGTAACACACTGGGTAAATATTTCCTTTCCTATCAGCAAAGATGGCTTCCCTGATACTGCAGTTCAGTTAGAAATCGAGGGCCATTTTTGAGTCTCAGCTGATAATGAATGTATAAATTCTTTACTCACAATTGTTAAAAGTTCTTGCAATGCATTTCTTTGAGTACATTAAGAATATTTAGAGTCAGAGTCAGACTAGCATAGAGTCACTGAATTGTTGTAAGTACTCTGTCATGCTGAGAGAATTCACCCATCAAGTCACCATTAGGCCACGGCCTTTTTGCTCCAGAACTGCGGACAGACGACCGCCACATCCATCACCATCACCACCGCCACACCCACCGCCACATGCCCCTCGAAATCCCTCTGGAGCCGTCGCCACTGCCAGACCCTCTACGGGAGCGTCATCTGTCTCACTACGCGGAGCTGGAGCGACTGCGGCGCCGCGCGGCATCGCACGGGTCAGAGTTGGAGGCCAGGTCGTCGGCGCACCTGTCGGAGCTTGAACGTCTGAGGCGGATTCCCGCCCACGCCACGTCGGACGTGGAGGGTCGCAACCCGGCCATCACAGACACCAATGGTCACAAGACACCTTCAGGTAAGAAATAGCTTCTGCTCAGAGCCGACGCTTTAGTTTCAACTTCCTGAATGCCTATTTTTGCGTGACTTTTTTTCCTGTTTGCTTTATATAAGCAACGCATATTGATTGCTTCTTTGAATGGAGGTATCAGGTGTCGTGTGAGCGTTGATCAGTCTCTTTAAGAAAGGTGGCATGCATTTATACGATAAAGAAGCAATTTTAAATGTTTTCTGGCCCATTATGCAATATGTGGGATACAAAAATTCGTCTACAATTATGCCCCCCTCCCCCTCCACCGACCCGATGGTGCAATTATCTATGATTATCTGAATTAAGCTTTGGATTCTGTCAAATTCAACTAAGAACTTGATCACTTGCTTTGATATTTACAAAATGCCCATCGACGTTAAACAGCTTTGGTTAATACTAAACAGATGATGTGTTTGTTTTTGGGGAAAAGGTGTCCTGTTTTATCCGTTCTCTTTTAATAGATAGCTTGTGTAGCATTTCCTAATGATGCAGCAACACATTTCAGACTGTAAACCTCAAAGAGTGTGCTGAAATCATTTGCAGAGATACTGTAGCTTAGATATTTTCAATAATTATGTTTTCAATTAGTTCTTCCAAAACTTACTGCAAAACGTCAAAAAGTACACAGATGATCTACAGCAATGCTGCTCCCCTCGTCTTTCCCTCGCGCAAATTTTTCAACAAATCCGCCAAGAGGACAAATACTGATCCAGAAGTTACACACACTAAACACGAGATCGCATAAAAACGCCACAGCATCAGACGCGCTGGCATGGTTCAGAAGATTTCCAATTTCTTAAAGAAATACGGGTGCACGAACTATGATGTTAATTATGGCATATTACAAAAAAACAAGTTTCTTCTGGTGTGTGACGTGTGTGCTGTTTCTCATTTATGAAAGACTTTTCGATTTAAGAGAGATTATGTTTAAAAAAAAAAGAAGGTGCTTCAGTAGCAGAGTAGCGTGTATATCAGCTGTTCACACGGCTTTCTACCCAATACTCTTTAACTGCTTTTGCACGCACAGGGAGATGAGAGTGGGAAAGGAGACTAGAGATAGGTTGAGAAAGAGACTAAGGGTCAGGAGAACGAGGTTAAGTCACTAACTCCTTTTGTGGCTGACTGTCTGTTCAGTAGCACAACCCCAGCATTTGCCACAATTTGACATTCAACTCTGCACAGTGAGGATGGAAGGATAAAAGATAACCACAATTCTGAAATAAAGTTCCAGCCCAACTTCCATTTCAAAATTATCAACATCAGTTCTCAATAAATAGAAGAGATATTCCTGAAGGCAGACTTTTTAATGACTGAAATCGGTAGATCCGATCTTTTACATACGAAGAAGGTAGGGGATAAGAAAGGCAGTACAGTGAATTCTTCGATTTTCTTCAGTTAAAACTTGGATTAGCATTAAAAATCAAATAGCATCATGAGGGCGTGCTCGCGGAAATCACGAGGTGCGCAAAGAGAAAAAGCAAACGTGAGATGTTTGTAGATCAAGTCAGTTTCCGTTAAAGGAAAAAGAACTTTGTTTACATGTCTTCTCAGTGCGAAGATCGCTTGCTCTTTTAAAAATACTTTGTGAGGGGCACTATAATGACTTTTGGAAGCATATGAAAGCGAACTGAAGGTCGAAAAAGTCCTAGAATTACAAGGCACGCTTACTTTCTTAATAAAATTTTAGAAAATGGAAAATGAAAGATTAAAAGGGAGGGAGGGAGAAAGGGAGAGAGAGAGAGAATTAAAACAGAAGATGAAAATAAAAGACTGTATGAATTCGTGGAGGGCAGTTGTCAGTTGTTCTGGCTGTTTGCTTTTGGTTTACGCAGTCATCTGCTAGAGCATACTAACCAAAAGTTTAGTGTAATCTCAGATGAAAAGAAAAAAATACTACCATTGATTGAACAGCAATGTACTTAAAAGAAAGACGGCCCTTGAAGAAGTACAAGACTTTTATCATTAAGTACAAAGCACGCAAATTGTAATCTTCAAATGGAGCCATTCCGAAAGCCAGTAGAAGAAACGCTTATCCACCTCCATAGCCAATCAGGGCGCTCATCACCTGAGAGCACATGACGCCATTTCCTGCGACTGCTATCTGCAACAGTTGGATTAGTGTTGTCTTTTACAGAATTATAAAACATCACATCAAAGAAGTTATACCTGGAGCAAACGACATGTCCTTAACATCGACATTAGGCAAAGCTAACATTTGAACAAGCACCTAATGGATTCCCGCCACGCTTTGGAGCTGAGTAATGCTCCTCTACAAGACCAAGTAGGCTTCTGGGACCTTTCTTTCATCATTGGTTTTAATTTTTCTTTGTACTCAAACAAGTTTCTGATTTTCGTCTTCTAGTGTCTGATTTTTTAAGTCCGTATATCTCATTTTCATGTGATTTTTTTCTGTTCATATCAATACATCATCATCAATATTTGCACAACATTCTTTATCCTTCATCCTGGCGTTTGAATTGAAAGGAAAGTCTATGTGTGTTTACAGATTACACTGGAAAGTCTGCGCATGGAAGTAATGACCACAGTTTTAATGATACTAATTTCAAACTATCTTTACAAAGCAATGGGTAGTGATAAAACGGGGAAATGGCTCTGTTGGAAACCTATTGACTTCCTCCTTGCCGCACAATGCAGGAAAGATGATGTGATTGATTATCTTCAAGAGAGGCTAGGCATAACCCACTCCAGCTTTAGATTTTTTCACCGCAGAGAGAGCATCTCAACAAAGTCATCGATTTGTTTCGCCATTCCCTCCCCCCGCTCCTCATTTTACAGCTTCCATTTTCCCAGGTTTATGTTGTCATTGATCGTGGCCGCTGTGGTGAAAAACCTTAAGACCATTTCCTTTTATTTACAGGGAAGATTTATGTCCGGCGGGCTCTCCCACTGCGACCCTCGTATTAAGCAATGACTTTCCTATTCAAAGTTCGCATTAGCTTTGAAGAAAGTTTGTATTTTATTTTATTTTTACTCTTGGCGTGGCCTATATGGGTCTTCTTTTCGTAAATTGGCCACTCACTATTGTAATGAAGAACAAATGAAAGCGAGGACTTTTTTCTCAAAAGGCAGATTTATCTGACATGTGAACAGAAGTTTTTAAGTCATCACTTTTGTTCCCAATGATGGAGCTGTCACATTCGTGTCCGTGTCTTGTGTCCACCAAATGAAGTGACTGTTTCAGGGCTAGATAGCCATTTATTTTCTTTTTTCTTTAACATTCGAACTTAAATGACTTTGTAGAGTAACTGCTCTAGAATGCTTTGTGTGTTTCTGCCGTTTTAGTCAGTACAGTTAGTGAACATTAAAATTGATGGAAGATGTCGAATGTCCATGCCCTCAGTGTCTCCGACTGTCTTATGAAAAAGATCTTGACGTTTAGTTAGAAATTTTATATCTATATGGCAACATGTAGTTACCTCAGTCAGAGGACAGCATCACCATCATCTACTTTTTCCTATCTTTAACAGCAATTGGAGTTGTATCTAAAGTGTCTTAAGACTTTATTCCAACGGATTGTAAAGCATACAGAAATGCAATACTTTTTTTATTCTCACATTCTTCACAGCATCGATGGCGTATAGCGAATTATATGTAGTTTCGTTTTTGTCTCTACAGTGATAGTCTATCGTTTTTTTCAGAATCTCTTGTGATGCATCTGGATGGATCCGCGAGACGGTGGTGTCCCTCTGGGTTTGAACCAGCGCCCTATGGCAAGGAGGTACTTTATACGACAGTCACATCAGAAGGCAGTCCTCTGAAGGAACCCTTGTCCCTCGCAGCACTTAAAGAACCCATTTCCATATCTGCTCTCCAAGAGGCCTTGCCATTATCTGCCTTGAAGGAACCCATTCCTGTTTCTGCAGTTCAGTACCCTAGTAAGTATAAAATGTCTGGTAACATATTTGCTTCTTAGGAACTGTACATATGATTGAAACTATGAGATAGATTTCACCTAACAGTACACCTTTACTTTATAACAACTTGAATTTAGCGTCGGTAGTTGTGCCCGAAGTGAAAACTAATCTTCAAACACAAAGACGACCTCATGCAGCTGCAAAATAAAAGCTACAGCTCTACGATTTCTGCTGTATTTATGTTGGCTTAGTGTATTACAGAATTTATACTGTGTATTATAGTATTTGTACTGTACATTCGTCTGCTTCGTTATACCCAGAGAGAACATTAACAGTTTAAAAGTTCTTTTAAGTAACTGAGCCACTTAAAGTGACACTGTCACCTTTGATTTCAGGTCACTTTTACAATTAAGCTTTTGCTCCATGATTTATTAATGCAACTAAAAATAAGATCCTACGCTGTTCTGTTTAAATCACTCTCTACTTTTAAGATAAGTCAAACTAAGCATATGTCTTTGCAACTATACCTCTTGCTCGCTAACACTACAATGCAAACTAATTATGACAGATTGAACTCTGTTTCAAAACTGGTAGTAGAAGTTCAGTAAAGTGTTAGCGTTCATAAAATAAACAAGGTTGAATAATTTCCAGTTAGTGAATTATAAAATTAATAACGCTTTAACTCGAGAAATTAATGTCAAAGGGTATTTCGAAACTAAAAGAAAGCAGTTAAGTACATATATTTCGGTCCAAAGCCTATCTTAAGCATTTCTTCCAGCAAGATTGTTACAAGTAAAACATTGTTTCTCCTTTAACATTAAGTAATCATCAAAGTTAACCGGATGACTTGTCTTTGCAGCACGCTCAACAGAGTCTCATGAACGCGACCGAGGACCTCTACGTCTGACGGTAACCACCACCACAGAAGGCCATCCTCTCGCGCCACATCCCATTATCCATCCGCATCCAGAGCGGCCTCTTCCTAGTCTTCCGCTCCTGCCTGAAGCTCACCGACCAGGTGGCCTCCCGCCCGGCTCTCTAGAACCTCCTCGCTTCTCTGTAGCGTCGAGGCTATCTGTGGACTCACCTCTGCCATTAGTATTATCCCGATTTACCCCCGGGACAGACCTTGCATTGCCAGACCACAGGCTTACGGACTCCAGGTATGCGCCAGAACAGTGTAGGCTGACCTACAGCAAAAACAAAACAATTAAGAGACGAAAAGAAAGACTTGCTAATACATTATCGCAATGTTATATATATATTCTTTGAACAGAAGTTTTTCTCATAGGAGATAAATTTAACTTTTAAAAAATACCTCGCGATATTGCATTTCTTTGATACACTTTATTGTCATTAATATGTTTATGCTACCTTTAAAGATTTTAAGAGATTTAGCTTATAACATTATGATGATCTTGCTACAGGCATAGGAAACAGGATATTTAAACCTGCGTACCCTGCAAGATTTTGTGCCTTATCTTTATTTTCAGATTTCCAGACACCCGAGCCCTGATGTTGCCTTCGCAGACTTTGTCCTATTCTGCAAGTGCCTCCAACATGTCGATCCTGGAAGAAAGCCGAGCTGCTATTAGCACACTTCCGCTGGCAGTGACGCACCCGTCTTACTCGGCTCTCCTCTCTCACCATCGCGACTTCCTGACATCCTTCTCCTCTCCGGCCTCCATCACTGCCTCTCTGCTGGCTGCTACCTCTGGCTCGCCACACATAGTGCCTCCCACATTCCTCTATCCCCATCTGTACGCTTCAGCCGGTCCTACCCAGTTTCAAACGCAGCTGTATCTATCCTCAGGAGAAGGCAAAACATACGAAATTCTTGGCTCGAGATCTGGAACCGGAAATGACTCTTTAACGACTCTGCCAACACCTCCACCACCACCACCGCCGCCGCCGCCGCCACCGCCACCAGCATCGTCTACCCAGTCGTCTACTGGGCGCATAGAAAGGCCTGTGCCCATCTCTCCCTCGGCTCCCTACCTGAAAGCCGACAAGCAGGGCGGCGGTCGCGGCTCCACAGGTCTGGGGCCCAGAGACGCTGACATGCCCAGCGACGTCCCTCACAGGGAACCCTTATCGTCCTCGTCTTCATCCTCGCATCGTCATCGGCGACATTCCCGATCTCCGCCTCCAGCTTCGGCTTTTACTTCCGTCTCTTCGACACCTTCTTCGTCGCCATCATCAACGAGGCACAGGGAGGAAGGTCTCCCCTCTTCTTCCAAAACTAAGTCTTACACTCAAGTTGAACGAAGAGAACACACTGAAACAGTGACCGTTTGGCGGCCATATTGAAATCGTTTTAAGGGTAAACAATTAACTGTTATGTCTACAGCCTTCGAAACTGATGACAACATGACATTGCGAGTATACAGTCTCATCTGTGACGGTGCACAACGCGTTCTGCTATACCTTACATTCCTCTAAAACACTTGACATTTTGTCAGGTCTTTTGTTTATCTCATTTCTGAAAGCTGTGCTTGTAACGATGGTGCCATAAACGTCTTCTCACTCAAGTATGGTGTCTTGTCTCCTGGTGTGAGGTGGTTGTACACTGAAGTAGTGCATTCCTTCTTTCCAGACTTTTGAATCGGCATTCCGTGTATTATTATTTTTGACAGTTACAATTTACTGTTTATCACGTGACTTGTATGGACCACAACAAACTGTTTCGTATGGTCCGCGATGCTAGGTTTGCACGACGAAATGGACTTTAAGCAACCTTATCAGATGTTGAGGATAGTTTTACAGTTTATCTTCAGTGTGAAGGTGTAACGTTTGATTGAAGTACGTCGTTAATTTTGCATATCTAGCTCGCGGCTAACTGCTTGAGTGCTTACACGCGTGCATGTTTTTTGTGTGTGTATATATATAGATGTTTGTATGTGTGTGAGAGAGGGAAAGAGACAGACAAGAAAGATACTAAGCGAGTGCATGTTTGATGGTATGTCTGTGAGAGAGAGCACACGTATGCGCGCTTGCTTGAGTGAAAGCACAACCTCATGATTGATGCTTAGAGAACAAAAGATTGACTTTTTCATTTTGTTGAGAAGAGTCTGTGCCTTTATAATAAGGTTTTCGTGTTAAGTAGTATGCCACACATATTACATCTCAAATTCTTTCGTATTTATGTTAGGTACATAGCTGGAAATGTGTCACACTGGACAAATATACACCCTTCTTGATACACATTTTAACAAAAAGAAAGAAAACAGTAACATCATTTTCTTCCGTCGATTTACGTGTCTTTCTAAGGACCGCATTCCTAAATCTTTTTTAGTTTTGGATGCACGTTCAGGAGGTAAGCAGGAAGAGATGAAAGTAGAGTTTTAGTACGCTAGTGACAACACCCCCTCCACCCCCCAAAAAAAAATCACACCAAATAAAATAAACTGCTTTGAACGAAACATAATCAGTGGTTTAGAACTACTTGACTAACCTAAATACTCATGAGCTGTTCAGTAAAGAACTTTTTGGGTTACATTTTCTCATCAACGAAAACAAAGTCTTGGTCAACAAAATATCAAATACACCAAACTATTTGTGATGCTGTCGTCCTTGCTTACAGTGTAAACAGCTTATACACATGGTCACATGCAACAGATGAACATTTTTGTAACACAGTTCTCCACTAGTCCTTTATCCATTTCATACCCACCACTACCCAGTCATCAGACTGGCTTCTCAAAAGACAGTTTGTTGTCTCTCGCCGCATCACTTTGTTTGCTACACACGCTATGCAATGCACATTCTTCACTTAGCTACACGCTGTCCCATGGGAACTGCACAAGCTGTTTGATGTGCCTGACATAAGAGCTTTACTCTACCCTCTGAGCTTATTATGTATGCCTTACTGTATCGGGGTGGTTTAACTTTTTCACTTGCAGAGCCCCCACTAAAATCTATTGATCTGTTGCACAAGCCATGTTCTTTTTTGTGATATCGAAGCATTGCTTCTTTAAAAAAAAGCCTCGGTTGAAATAGAAAGTGTCAAGTAGAGCTGTTCATAATTGGAGACTGTCCTTTTGCTCCAAGTGTCGTGAGTTGAAAGCGTAGTTTAACATTAATTCTAAACCACAAATTCTAGGTCCTGCGACTCACACATCACAAGTTTTATTCGAGGGCCCTCTTTTTCCTCCTCTAACCTCAAAAGAGGAAGGAAGCCATGCCGTTGCCCCCGATATATGCAGTATTTTGTTTCTTTTGCAGCCTAGGAAATTGTTTCCCAAACAATTAAAACCGAATAGGCGCGTCGCTTGCGACCCACGTGATCATCACGATTTGTTGTTTTAAAGGATGTAAATATTCGTGCATTTGAGTCTGTCACCTGACCTTTACTTGTACTAGTATTTGATGCACCATGACATACTCAAACATCAACTGTCTGACACTGTAAATCGGTTGAAGGATATCCTATAAATGATCAGCGCTTCGCTAGTGGTTCTTTTTTCACTAACTACGATCTACCAGACAGGAACTGACATAATGAACGTTGCACCTTTTAAGTTCCTGGTCGTTTTTACCTGCTTCCAGATGATAACATACACTTTCTCCTGCATGCCAAAACCGAGTGTCACAGCAGTCCGCAAGAACCACGCGATCCATGTCTTTTTGCTGGTTCTGGCATCTTGTGCGCTTTGTAAACCTGTAAATACTTGATGCACACGTGTGCGTCGACTGTAAAGTAAACGAGAAATAGTCCTGACAATCTGACGGCTATTGGCTGTCTGAACACTGAGCAGTCAGTCAAATCACAAACTTCATCAACAGACTACTCAGTCTCAGTCTCAGTCTCTCTGGCCTCTGGGTCTGAGGAGACTGTGTTTGTACCTCTTAAAGATACAGCTCATACGTGTCCAATCCTGACAGCCTATGGTAATTAATAAGAAACCTCTCTACAATCAAAATAAACCCTTTAGGCAGAGTTACTTTGTAATTTAGAACATTTAACAGCTGCAAGCTGCTGTATTTTATAAAAAGGTTAACCTTATAAAAGAAATAAAAGATATTTGTATATATAAACTATTAAGAAGGCAATGACATATCATTTACGTGTCATATTTTTACACTGATACTAACGTATGAAAATGAATTAAACATGCAAAATACCCTGGGATTTCTCATGATTGAGCTGTGTGTTGCATGCGTGTTCCTTACATGGTGTTATCATGCATTTAAAGACTCCCACAGGGTTACATAAACTGAAAACAATGTCAATCTCAGTTGCCAAGTCACCCAGTACTGGTCCAGTTTGCGGAAGCACATCCAGTCACCATCAAACTCGTACCATGCAGAACAATACAATCAAGTCTCTGATATTTTTGTTGTGTTTCAGATTGTCTTCTCCCTTCCACTTGACATCAACAATAAGCATGGCTGACAGTGTTTATATCGTGTCCAAACTTTTGCCTTGAGTTACAACAGAATAGCAATGAATTTTCGCTGATTTTCTCAAACGCTGGGTTAAATTCTGACGAATTATCTCTACCCCAAGACTTGCCTTACGTAAGTCAAATGAAAGATATATGTTTAAAGAAGGGAACTACGTACCATCAGAAGCAAGACAGGCATTAATATGTCTGGTTAATATATCTGGTCAGCATTAAATGAGGATGTTGTTTCGGCACACGCACAGACACTGAATCAGGCACTAGCCCTCCTCGTGCCCTCCTCGTGCGCGCAGGCCATGGCTCGGGTCCTGTGGGAGCTTAAGGACCGGAGAGACGAGAGATGGGACGATAATATGCATAATTCGAGGGAAATGGGCTTTCCTAGAACAAGGATAGTGGGGGGTGAGGAGGCGCAGACGAAGACAGCTGGTCTGCAGATAATTGATGGCGCCCCTGAGCACCCAGCGAGTCAGGGGTCAAACGAGATGACTTCTTTACGACCAGTGTGATTCGAACATCGCTTGTTCCTGGTTTTGCACGTGCTTGTCCATTTCCTAGACCTTGCTATTTATGATTTGATAATGTTGGTGCCATCTACACACATTTTAGTGAGGTAAAACATCGTTTACCATCAGAACATGTGAACCTTCCTGCTAAAAAGTGAACAGTAGTCATATTATTAAAAAACTTTTTTTGCATCAAAATGGATTCCATTTTACTTGAATTTATTTCCATCTTCATTGAGAGATGTGCTACTGGTTCTGTTTCTGGTTCCCCCCACCACCATCTCTATTGCCGACATCAGCACACCAATCCTCCCAACACCGCCACTCCTGTCGCCACTGGTGATAAGAATGGTGGCGTCTGTCTCTCTGGGCCTCTCTATCTGCTAGTTCATGTGGTCGAGAATATTGTGGGATTATACACAACTGAAAATATGGATGCTTTACATTTTCATAAACTGATCGCGAAAGGCTTCGCTAGCACAAACCAAATACACAGATATCTCGACAACAACAACCACACACACACGAACACTCACAAAAAACAAACACATAAAATTCTCTCTCTCTTGGCACTCTTTCTCTCTGTCTCAAGAACGCTTTTTTATTTTGTAGTGGATATATATAATTTTGATTTTTTTTTTTTTTACCGATATTGAAGGACTGATTTTCCAGTTATAGCTTGACGCAGTTAGCTCTCTTTTAATTTTATATGGACTAGAGACACTAGGTGTGCACTGCTTTTGCCTCTGACCCCTCTAGGTGCAGCAGGTAGGTCACTTGTCATCAAACGAACCAGTATGTGCCTTAAAAGACAAAAGCTTCTGCACCAGTCTGCTTTAAGTTGCAGAGAAACTTATGTGAAGATAACGAAGTGGGGTTCTTTACGCTCTGCTGCATACACACCCTGTCTGTAGGGTTAGGGATCATCAGCAGATGATCAAAGGAGCGGTTGGCGGAAGTGGCAGAGCGGTGGGCGGGTGAGCTGACAAGGATTTCGCAATGGGAAAACCCGGTGGAAGCAACTCACGGCCATGCCTCTACCGGTAAATATCTCGGCCCCGGGCAAACATAAGCTTGAATTGCTGGTTTCAGCACCAGTTCAAGCTTCCTGTACGCGAAAAGACAGGGGCTGGACTTTCTAGGGTGTTCGATTGTATTCACGGTGTCACACCGTTCCCTGTATTGAAATATATCTTCGCCAGGATGCGAAACCAGTTATCACACGTTCACAGATGTTCTTTGTCCTTTGATGTAAACTTAAATAATCTACACAACTGTCTTTTATAATAATTTACTCACTTGGTGACAACATTCCTACTTCCGCCATTACAAAAAGGATGACATTTTCAGTATCTGTATATTTCCTAATGAATAGTTTAAACTCCCATCAATCTTTAATTTAAAAGAAAAACGTTTTTTCTTGGAGGTGTCACCCCCTCACCAAAAAAACCTTCTTTTTTTGGTATACAGAATAAGGAAGTAAGATCATCAATATGTATATGTACTCTTTTAGTCTCAGGTAAGATTGCTGAGTTACATTTCCTGGGAGAAGAAAAATTCTCAACTGTGTGTGTGTGTTCGTACTTGTGTGTATGCCGAGAGTGCACGTAGGAAGAAGGAAGCGCTGGGTTAGCCTCTTATAGCCTCTCTACATCTACTGAGGTCAAAGAGAGCACTATAGGTAATACTCTCTCTGCAGTCCCCTCCAAGGTCGAACACTACATCATCTTTATACTCTTCACTGCTGAAATACAAATGATCGCGTTAAATCATTCATTCATTCATCCCTTGACTGGTACCGGTTGTTGGGGGTTGGGGGAGGGGTCATGAACAGATGTGGTAGCTAACAAGGCTCGCCACTCACGCCTATTTTGGACGAAAGTGAGCACAGGACGACCAGTGAAGTAAGTCTTTGACAGGGTGTCACAGGGTCGCATGGCCATACCCGACTAGCTTGCACCGCTTGGCTTCTGACTCAGGTACTTGCTCTCGAATGCCTAGATTCTCTTCCTTGTACAGGCGAGCAGAATCCACGTTTCACATCCGTAAAGCAGGATGGGTGCTATGAGGTACAGATTATATTTCGTGGTAAACCTGATGCTATGGCTGCGCCAGACCATGTAGAGCCGCTGTTTCTGTTGCAATCTTGATGGGGATATGTCGTGGAGCGGTCCTTTGAAGAGGGTGGGTCCCAAGAACTTCAACCCGTTCATCTCTTCGAGCGATACTGTATTCATGTAGACATTTGCTGTGCCGTTGCCAGTAACCACGACTGTCATGGTCTCTATTTCTTGTAAGTTCAAATTGTCTATCAGCCTGTAAGTTCTTGAAGTTCAGTGGTAGTGCTTGCTATCAGGTCGATGTCATCTACAAAGCGTAGTTGCAAATCGGTCTTCACTGATGGGAATATCACAGCCTGATGATCATTGAGGGTTTGACGCCTAATGCTCTCCAAACATGTTGAACAGAACAGGTCACCTTTGATGGGAGCCTGCTGTCTTGTGAAAGAAATCTCCAACTTGGTTATCCAGCAGTACTACTACAGTGTTTATGCTTGCACCAGACCCTCTTCAAAGTCGAATTTTCTTATCACATGCCCTAACCCCTCATGCCAGACTGTCTAAAAGCCTTTTAAAAGTCTATAAAGCTGATGATGCTAAAGATATTTCTCTGTCAGGATGCTAGAGTTGAAGATCTGCTCGTGCTCCTGTCCGAAGTCAGCTTGTTCTTCTAGCAGTTCCTCGGCAGTTGGCTGCTGATGGGATTTTATATTTCTTTCAACGTTACTTTTCTTGTATAGATAATTAGGCTTATTGTTCTGTGGTTGTCGAACTGTTTGCTGTTTTATTTTGTTTAGAAAGGATATGACTAGTGACTACGTCTACTCTTTGGGCAATTTTTTGCGTTCCCAGGAGCTGGCACAATCACAGAGAGGACTTCCTTGAACAGCTCAGCTGGGACGTTGTCAACGTCAGGTGACCTTCCCTCCTTCAGATTGCTTACTGCTCTTTTGACCTCATCCCGCAGGATTGGTAGGTCTGCAGGTTCACTGGCTGTATTCATCTGGAAGTTGTACAAGTCTTTGCAATATTCAGTCCATCGGTTGAGTACAGCAGTGCTTTTGTGAGAATGCGGCCATTGTTGTCTTCACTGACTGAGGTCTTGTGTTGACCTGTCCTGGTGAGGGTTTTCAGTAGTTGGGAAACCTTTTTGCTGTCACCCCGCCCCATTTCCTCAAATGATCGTCTTATTTCCCCACAAAAACTGTTGGTTACCCCCTCCACTCACCCCGACGTCCTATGACCAAGCCTTGCAAAACCGAGATCCCACACAGAAAAAATCTCTTTACCGGAGGCTGACACAGAGACCGCATTTGTTTCCCCAAAAACACTTCTTCCGTGTGCGACTCTTCTTGACAGTGAAGCTTCTGATTCAGTGAAAATCGTATTATGCATAGAAATGATCAACTAATAGTTTAAATATAGGTACAAGAAGACTGTGGCCTTATAATATATACGCTAGCACATGAGTTAAACAAGAAGCATCTGTATTTTACAATTGTCACTGCTTCCACTTGTCAGCTCGGAAGTGTTCCACGTGAGCAAAACACTAATCCGATGTCCTTAAATTAACAGTGGACTAATTATTCTCAGATACACCCAGATGTGATTGCACTTAAGGGCTTTTTGTTAAACATAAAGAGCTAGTCCTACTTTGTATTCGGCCATGAGATCTTTTCCTTCCCTTTGTAAAGTTTGGAGTGATGTTTCTGCTCCGGAACAAGGTGAAACACACTGCTGGTGTCTCTCTATTTCTCTCTCTCTCTCTCTTTCTCTCTCTCTCTCACACATACACGTAGGCACGTACATGAGTACTTATATATGAAGAGAATACACTTTCAACATCTTCCGCATCTTTGTGATCCCGTGGTCGAGCCTGTTACTTTGCCAGTTCATATAGATACCAGGGAGCAGACATATCACTTTGTGTCAAAGGTTTGAAACTGGTAAAGCTGTGTATGTGTGCTAAGGAGATGGGAGAAATATCTTCAGTGACAGCAGTCTGTATTAGTGCTGCGAACTAGAGAGTCTGAATGACACTTTCAACCGCCACATGAATAACCCTTATTATTTATGTGTCATATGTACTAAACACTCGATATACCGATTGTACAGGCAACCAGAATAAATCTTCAGGTAGAACTCGCTGGGAATGTCTGTCATGCTAATAACTAGTGATCAGTTCGTCTATTATTTCGAAACGTTTTTTATATTTTCAGTAAAGTTTGGGATTATTCATCCCTTTCCCTTCCTTAGCACGCACACGAACACGAACACACACACCCCCACACCCCCACGTCACATACACAATAGTCAAGAATAATTAACATTTTCATCTAAGAGCAGATGTCTGCTGTCGAAAGTAAGTCGTAAATGTTAAGCGTTACAAATATTGTCCACCCAATTTCAATCTGAATTTTCTAATATACATATCTATGCGCTTTTGGGTTTTGTATCAACATCTTTTCAGTTATCTGCCTCCTCATCATGAAATTTGTATAGCTACTTAATTCTCGATTTCAGCAGTGAATGTCTATATAGGGTCCGTTCAACAGTAGTTAAACCTGGTTAATGGCAATGCAGAAGTTGGAGATGCATTCAAATGTGCAGTGGCGTAGGAAGATGCTAGGCTTGAGGGGAAGACAAACTACATGCTGACAGCGAACGACGGACACATTCTTGTCCCCTCGGCATCATCCTCGATCCACCTCTCATGTCATCTCAAAATACACACGGTCATGAATCACTCCAAGGTTTTATTTACTTTCGAGCATATTTCTTAATCATAAAATTTGTCATAAATTTATTCAGTCCTGCAATATTAGACTACGCTGTGACTTCTCGATCGATGTAGATGAGAACACGGTGTAATGCAAGTCCCTGCTGTGGGCGTCCGTACCTAGCGACGAGGACAAAGGGAAATTACTCTTGTGTGAGCTCCACGAGTAGTTGTTCCTGATGAGGCATGTGTCCTTGCTACAGAAAGTGATCGTAAACGAAACATTTTAAACCTTTATATCGCATTCATAATGGCATCATTAACTCTGAAAGAGGTAAACATATTACAACCCTTCGTCATGCTGCTTTTACACTGTTGTCAATTTTCTTATAAGATTGTCGACTTTGTATTGACGATGAAGAAACTATACGCTATGCTCAGGTTTTATCGCCGGGAACGCAATGCATATTAATATGACATGTTCCTTTATTTATTTTTCCCCATCACCACGAAATTGTTCCTATTATCGCATTAAATCAAAATATACTGATAATTTTTTAAATTATTTCAGACGTTAGTTAGAATGCGCGATGGACGTTTGAGTCCCAAGGAATTGTGCGAACGATGTCTACGGCGTTCCCAGAGTTTGTCAGAGCTGAACATTTTCATAACCCTCACTGAGGAAACAGCACGATCCCAGGCAGCCAAGGCAGTCAATAGACTTAAAGGTAAATATTAAAAATTTCATCAAAGTGTTATGCAATTTTTCCATTGTAAAGTGAAACATCTCATGAAATTGGAATAAACAATTAACATCCTTCAGCTTTTAGCTGAAAAAAGATTCCTTAGTTGTTGATAACTTTCTCACTTATTTCATTTACAGATAAACTGTTTGTCATGCTGTCTCACAATTTCTTGGCTTAGCCTCTTTCTGGAGCAATAGTTTAGGAGGGCCCAAGAGACATTGACATAGGTTACTGTGGGTGCTATGACAAGCACCATGAAACCAAATATCATAATACAAACCTCTAAATAACTGAAGCTCTAACCCTAACTCAACCCCTAATCCTAATTCTAGCCCCCTTTTATGGGGTTGGGGTTGTAAAACATGTAATGGTGATGAGGGTCCTCCTAAAATCAAGCTTTGACCTCTTCTTGACTCACACGCCTAATAATGTTTTAATATTTTGTATTTTAAGCAGTCTTTTCAGTGAAGTGCATTGAGCTCACCTTCATGGACAGAGACGTGCAAAAAATGCACTTTTAATTATTGTTACTAACAATCCCTCTGGTGTATTGGAATTTTGTTGCATAAGTTTGTAGCATAATATTGCTGAATTTAGAATTATATTTTTTATGGGCACATAAATTATAGCCTTGCATTTTTAATCAATTTTAGAATTACATATTTTGTATGTTATGACCATGTAAATCAAAATTTTGAATCTCTATAATTAATTTTCTTAATCCCTGTGATTAATAATGTCTTTTCATATCCTTTTTTCCTTTAGGGGAAAACCCTGTACTAAACCTGGATGGTATTCCAGTAGCTTTTAAAGACAATTTTTGTACAGCTGGTACACGAACAACATGTGCTTCAAACATGCTGAGGAACTTTGTACCCCCTTACAATGCAACTATGGTACAGAAAGTGCTGGACAGCGGTGCAGTCATTGTTGGCAAGACAAACATGGATGAATTTGCAATGGGGTTAGCTTACATCAGTTATATATTTATGCCTAAACAAGTTGATAATTTTGTCAACTGCTGTAAAGATTTGCTACCAATTTACAAGTTTTATATCAAGTCTGTGAGGAATAGTCTTGCTCTATATTTGTACTGTGTTCCATGTTTGTGGGTGCAATACAAGTGATAGAAAAAAATCACAAGCACACTATACACACCCCTGAGAAGATCTCCCCAATACAGACCAGTGGGAGAGAACCAACCAAAAACTTGCCAGCCATGACATGAAGAAGCGGAAGTTGGGCTGGATTGGTCTTACCCTGTGAAAGATGGCCAACAATTTAATGAAACAGGCTTTGCATTGGAACCTACAGGGGCGGTGCAGGCATGGGAGACCCAGATAGACATGGAGGGGATCGGTCCACAGTGAGGCAGAGGCAGCTGGCATAACATGGTCCCAACTGGAAAAAGACACCCAGAACCAGATCAGATGAACATTCACTTCCATGTTGCACTTTTCAGTGCTCAGTCTGTTTGGTCGGTGTACCAGTCCTTGAAGCATACTGAAGTTGTAGAGTTCGTCACAGACTCCAAACTCAGACGTGGCTTAAACAGACAGGTGATGACAGCATACATGTCAATCTGACTCCAGTTGGCTACTGCCTGAAATCTTGTCCCTGTCCTTTGTGGGGATAGCATGCTGCACTGCTGTAATCTACAGATCATTACTTGCTAAGTGGTTGTTTTTTTACAACTGCTTTGTTGTTCCATCCTACATTTTTAAAATTTATACAGGTTTCTTTTTATGGCTCCAATCTTTTTAATGAGCATCAATAACAGCCTCTAGTTTTTTCTCAGAATTTTATGATCGGCTGTATTATAGCAACATTCACAATAGACCCCCAGAGATATTAATGTGCATGTTAACAAAACATCTCATCCTGACACTGTCAAAATGTCAAAAGGGCTCCACATTTTCCATTTTGTCCAATCTGTGTCGGAGCCAACTAACAAAAGAAAACATGTCTTGGACTGGGTCATGCATTGACCAGAAGACCAGTTAGTGTAGTCAGGTGGTGTTTCTCAAAATCTTTTGTCTGACCACTATTGGATTTCGATCGAACTTGATCATAAATTCCAATCTTCGGCGCCAGTTTTTAGACTCATCACTTGCTCTTTGCGTAATATTGATAAACCTTCAAGGCACAACTAAAGAGAGTGCTTTGCCAGTCATCTTGACTATAAACGAAGCGCTCAATCCTTACTGTTTGTTATCTGATTCCTCTTTGCATTTTCTATATTAGTCTTTTATTATTTATCAGTACTGATTTTGTTTTTTTATCCTTCCATCCTTTGTATGCTGTCCATGTCTCATTCTTGTCTAAGGTGCTGAGAACATGCTCCATCACGAGTGTGATCATGCGTTGTATAAGGACATTGAGCTGACCTCCAAATGGTGAAATGTGCTCTTCAGATTCAATTATTATATATTATTAGGTCTATGATTGGTTATTGCTGTTCCAGTCATCAAAAGCAAATGCCACTTTAGATTGAAGTTCTGACACATAATTTGCATGTTAATGTTTTGCAGATCAGGAAGCATTGACAGTGTTGTGGGACCCGTAAAAAATCCGTGGACATTGTTATTCAGAAATTTCAGCAAAAAACCTGTATCTCATGATGTGTGCTGCAGACAGAAGACTGTTAAAAAAGACAGTATTGCACATGGAATTAGGAAGCACAACATACATACTGATGTGCCAGAGTTAGGCCAGTCAGAAGCCTCATCAAGTCCGACATTTGTTGATAATTCTGACTGGCTTGTGACTGGCGGAAGCTCAGGAGGAAGTGCTGCTGCTGTAGCTAGTGGAACAGTACTTGCGTAAGCTCTAAAAACTGTTTTCCTTTAATTATTTCTTTTCTGTGTGAATGCAGTGCTTAACAGTCACACATTATCAAACACATTTAAATAGGTATGATTTTCACCATTTCAAAATGAAAAGAAAGTAGGTGACTGTGATTATACAATTTACAAATATGCATTTTTTCTCTTTTTATAATTTCAATTATTCTGTTTCATCAGAGCCTTTGGTTCAGACACAGGCGGCTCAACACGTAATCCAGCAAGTTATTGTGGAGTAGTTGGTTTCAAACCAACGTATGGGCTTTTGTCTCGGCATGGTCTGATACCACTTGTCAACTCTATGGATGTCCCAGGAATACTGACAAAGACTGTATCAGATGCAGCACTAGTTCTGAGTATGTCAGAAATTCAAGACTTCATAAAATAGATTTAGATTAAAGCTGATCCATTCTTCTTTTCTTATAATGATCCACTGAATGTAAGGTCTTATTAAAAAATATTTACTTCGACTTCTCTGATATTTTTGATTATCATGTGTTGGAGCTTTCTACTCTTGCTGCAGTAAGTTTTGCCTTGTATTTCATATTAACTCATATTTGGAAATCCCATAGTCTGCTATTTTTCCACACCTTAGAAACTGATTTAGCTGGTGTTCATTTCTTAAAATATCCTAAACAAGTTTACACTTAAAACAGACCAACCGTTTTTCATTTTGATCCTCATTGTCAAAACTTTCACTTTGTCCAGCCATGAGCTATGATCAAGTAATAACATTTACTTTTTTTATATACCAGCACAATTAATTATACAAAAGACATGTATTTGAGGCACCGACTTAGTAAAGGGACTATGATCTCAATGTGCTCTACGAAAATAGTAGTATCATTTTCAGACTCAGTTGCTGGTCATGACTGGAGGGACTCCACAACTGTGACAGACTCTTTCCAGTCAGTTGTGCTTGACAAAAACTTCTCCCTGCATGGACTTCATGTGGGCATCCCAAAGGTGATGTCAATAGAACGTGGCCAGTAAAGGTCTTAATGCCATCATCATGACTTGCTGTAATAAGCCAGTTTTAAAACTTTGAAGCAGATCATACATATTACATGAATGACATGGACAGTTAAAGGTACATATAATGTTCTAAAGTCTAGATCAGGTGTTGAAATTTGTTATGTGTGATGAAATAATAGTTATATTTTTATTGTCTTGTTCTTTCTGGGTAGTTTCAGTGTTTTCATTTGGTCATTGACATCTCTCCCTGTAGTGCAAAAAGTTAGATTTTTATTCAAAAATCCTTTAGTCAACTTCTGCAGTAATATAAAATTTTTTAAAGGTTTAGGATAATTTGTTCTCTCTGTAGGGACATTGATATATGTAAATATAGGTAATTTTATTAAACATAAAACACATGGTGTAGTATATACATAGTAAAAACACAAGCACACCTATCTGCAGAGGTCATTTTAATTCACATTTGGATACTTTTCTGTTTTCATTTTAAGTTATAGCTGTATTTTTCTGCCAGAGCTAAACTTATTTAAATAAGTGAAATAGCATATAAACAATAATATACTGAAAAGTTTGAAGGTATGCGTATTTTATTTTGCAAATGGGGATGGTGATCAGGAGTACCATGCCCCAGGAACATCTCCAGTTGTGTTGGATGCATGGCGACAAGCTGCAGACCTTCTAGAGAGGGAGGGAGCGAAAGTGAGCCAGGTGTCGTTGCCACACACGCAGCACTCTATCATGTGCTATCATGTCCTCTGCTGCTGTGAGGTGGCATCCAACATGGCCCGCTACGATGGAATTGAGTTTGGTGCATACTTTTCTTATTGTGATGTGGCAATAATAATGATTTATATAGCGCTTTTCCAATAATTTTCTCAGAGCGCTTTATAGAAATAATATACAGACTGAATCACCAACAACCATGCACCCATATTCACAAAGACAGACTCACTCACTTCTACAACATACACTATTCATATACAAAGTAAATTACAGATGCACGTTATGCACACTTATGGTCAGGGCAGATTCAGAGTGAAGTCGCCATTCTGAAAAGATAAGTTTAGACTTAAAGGTGGTAAAAGAGGGGTGAAGGCTGATTGGTAACCTGTTCCAAGTTGATGGGGCTTGTATAGATATTGTACCAGTGATCAACTCTACCTTATCAGCTGCTCACTTTATCAACACTCTTAAAAACTAAAAGCATATAATTAAAAGATCCAAGTTACTGTTAAGTGATCTGCTTTTGTATCTAATCTGAAAAAAAAACCCCAACAGGAACAGAAAGTAAATGCCTTTTGGTGAACTAAATTTTAAAAAAATTATTTCAATTTCAGCAGTGATAAAGCTCATTTTGGTATCTGCATGCAACTGTTGGGGTACAGTACTTTAGTAAACTGCACTACATTTTGCAGGACACAGAGCAAACCAGGAGTCATCAACAGAAGGCTTGTTTGCTGCAACAAGGCATGAAGGCTTTAATGACGTTGTACGTGGCAGAATTTTAGCAGGAAACTTTTTCTTGCTTAGGAAGTAAGTTCTTTCCTTTCATATACATAGAAGATGGTCTGGCATGAGGAGCAAATCATCAAAGATAATAGTGAAATCAGGGATTCTTCGCCATGACTGAACAATAACAAAAAAAAAACTTTGTAACTTACTGTTAAAATTATTAGTACTTGAAGATGTTTCCCTGCTTACACAGAGAATAAAGGCCAATTATAATCAGTCATTATTTAATATGTACAGGCATGTGTACATGTATCCTGTCACCTTTATTGCAGTGATATGGATTAATGTTTTGCCTTAGTCTATTTACTAAAATATGTTACAGTTGAGTGTCGTTAGAAAGTAAGTTGCTTAATGAAAAATAAATGTTCAAGAATTCTAGATGCAATTGTTAGTGTAAATAATTCATTTTAGAAAATATTAAGATCAAGAGTGGTATTTGTAAAATATTTCTGTGATGGCAAGTTTCTTAATTTACAGTACTGTGCATTATTTTTCCAGAAACTATGAGAGATACTTTTTGAAAGCACAAAAGGTGAGACGACTGATCTACAATGATTTCCAACAGATATTTTCTGAAGGAGTTGATGTTTTGTTAACACCCACCACTCTGAGTGATGCACCAACATACAGCTGGTTTACCCAGCAAGACAGCCGCTTACGGTCAGAGCAGCAAGACGTCTTCACTCAACCAGCGAATATGGCAGGTAAAGATTTCCTCTAAATCTGTCCAACAGAGTTAAGGGATGGAATGCTCAGCTGGTGACAGTTTACCTTTCAGAAAGACAGTATGAATGTCACCCACTGATTGCCGTTTCTGGCACTGGTCCATAGTACCTCTCTGAACTCTATACGCCGTATGCATCTGTGCGCCCACATGACTTCTTTGCTCATCTTCTGTGAATTCCACTAAGACAAAGACATATGGACAGAGGTCTTTCTCCTACCAAGCCCCATCACCTTAGAATAGATTAGCCTTTGACACTCTGACTTTTTTACCTTTGAGTCCAAACTTAAGATGCATCTTTTCAGAACTTTGACTTCACTGTGACCCTGAGCGGGCATAATGTGTCTGTAAAATGCTTGTGTATGAGTGTACATTGTAGATGTGAGTGTATCCTTTAGATTCAAATATGGGTGCATGGTTGTTGGACATTTAGTCAACGTATGATTTATGTAAAATGCTCTGAACAAATTTTTGGAAAGGTGCTATACAAATCCTCATTATTATTTTGAAAACCTAGGATTATGGACAAATGCTGACATGCCTTGGGCAGTAGACCCATGTATAAGAAGTTCTTGCATTTTATTGGATACCCATAATCGGACTGTTTACTACCATTAGTAGGAGCTCTGCTCAAGTTTAATAATGATGATGTTTCTTGTTCTTGTATGTCTGTATGGTACAATGCAGCTAAGGAAGAACCTGGTGTGTTGTGGCCCTAGAGAAGTGACAGAATAGCAAGTATAGGGGATTATAGAATCTACAGACATTCAACTGTTGATGAAAACTATTGATTGCCTTTCTTTTGGTATTTATAGGAGTTCCAGCCATCACTGTGCCTGCAGCTCTTTCACCTCGAGGCCTTCCTATAGGACTCCAGTTTATTGGCCAGAACTTTCAGGAACAAAAGCTGCTCTCAGTGGCCCATTGGTTTGAAAAGAACACAGACTTTTTACCACTTAATTTGGACTTTTTAGACAATGCTTAATTTATTTCTGCTGTGCACTTTGGCTCATACTCATGAAAAAGCAGACTATATTGACTGCAAAAAAAAAAAACGAGGTATGGAATGGACAAGGAAACCTTGTGAAGATTTGCCATGTAGCATGAAGATATGTTCCTTGAGTTGGGCAACATGCTTCATACAGCCACAGCAGGTTGCTGGTACTTAAGGCTTTGTCAGCAGCAACACTAAAACCACAGCCAGACTGACAGACTGTGAACTTTAGAATCCAATGATTTGCATTTACAAAGCTAATAAACAGTAAACCCACTTACTTTCTTATTTGAAAATTGCAAGTACTTTTTTAGGATTAAAAAATATTGTGGTCCATACTAGTATGAGAATAACAAAGTACTTTTTCAAGAATAAACTTTATCCATCCAGTCCGCAATATTGTTGGTAAAACAAGACTTTCGTGCTTCTTCGGTGATTATTATAATAATAATAGTAAATGCAAAATTTATAAAGTACATACTCACACTCCTAAGAGCATGCTTTTAGCACCTAAGACCAAGAATGAGACATGGACAAGAAAACAAACAAACAACACATGAACTAAGAAAGAATAAATAACAGTACTAATGGTGAATAAAAACAAGTAATTTCTTTCTTTCTACCTGTCAGCTCTTGAGGGCCCTCCATTTATCAACCTTTGGTCTTAACCTTGATAAAACATTTGCTCTTCCTGCTCAGTTGAAAAAGTGTTTGTAGCACCAACCTCATGACCCCTTTGTGTCTTTTTTTTCTTTCCTAGGCCATCAAAGACAAGCTTCCTACCTCAAAACTTCTTGGTGGAAAACAACCTATCAATTTGAAAACAATTGTTATCATTCTAGATGGTCTTTTGAATGCAAACCACAAAGTTTTAAGTCCCGCACCTACTTTTTAAAAGCGCACTCTTGTAAACTCTAGACCCTTCAGCAAAATTTTGCAGCAACCCTTTTTAAAAGTAAATCAAAATATTTTAAACAAATTTCCTTTTCCTTGATTGGAGACGGCCCATCAACACATTGGTTAGGACCTGTCACCAATATAGTGAGAGTTGGCTTCCCCAGGTTCAGCTCACATCACAGATACTTGTTCTTTCTCTGCATGTGGCATCTGTTAACAGGGCTGGCTGCCTTGCCTTTATATAGTCTTAGTTGCTGGCCTGGTGTAAAACACCAATTCCTCTCCCCCATCTCTACTTTATTTTTTTTGTTAATGTGTTAGGGACTGCTGTCAAGATGTGTCCTGACTAAAGGTGTAAAACATTAACAACGCAAGGTACAAATCTGACAATGGGGCCAGCAGCAAAGTGCCGAAGGAAAGCTGACATCTGGTAGAAGTTCATACATCAACATAATAGCAAAATGCATGGCAGTGTTAAAACCAACGATACAGGGTTTAGGATTAAGATGATGACTGAGCAAAGCAGATGACATCACGATTTTCATCTCTACTCCTTGCTGTGCCATTTGTGTCCAGCTCATGTTGAACAAAGCTGTCCACTGCTAGCTCCATTAAGTCAGATTTATTCCATACTTAAAAACATGTAAACATTCATGATGTAACACATGGACTTCAACAGTAGATCACAATGACTGCCAGGCACACATTAGAACATGAAATTTGCTACTGTTTGCCAAAGTCCATTAAAAAAAAAAAATCAAAACAAAGCCTTTATTGATATTTGTCTTATTAACATTCACGGATCTTTATTTGTGTAGCATTATTCGTGTACAAATAACTCCTCTGTGTGAACACAAACATGCATGCAATATTTGCATGTAATCTGTTCATTTTTTATGTTTTTTGTTTTTGTTTTTCTTAAAAATCTTCTTGCCATGCAAGTCTATGTCTCCTTCAGCCTTTCTCTTCATTGGCTTAAGTAGGACAGAACTGTCCAAAGGGTCAATGATTGTCCCCAGCTTGGTCACTATTTTAGGCTTTGTTAGTGTTTTGAAGGCATTTTCTGTGTTCCATTCTCTTCCAACAGGTGTTTTCAAGGAAGCAGCATATTCTTCAGCATTCTTGAATGGATAAGGCACCTTTTGCACCTGTGACCACATTAAAAACAAAAAAAAAAAATTAATAGTCACAATAAGGATGAGAAAACAAATGCCAAAAAGCTTCTAAAAATCAACAAAATCACATTCGTAACAGACAACTTCCACAAAATGAAAAGTTGACAACCCTAAAGTGATCCAACATGAACTCACAGTAAACAGGTAGTTTACTGTGTAATTTTGAAAACTATTGCTAAAACAAGTGACCAAAAGTCACATAACGACTTGGGTAAAAAACCAGACCCAGTGTGTTAACGACTTCTTCTGAAGCTGGATGTGTGATATCTAAGACATTTTTACAAAGCATCGTTTCTACCTCCAAGTGTATACAAAAACTGCCACCAGTAACTTTTCCTTTAAAGCAATTATTATACTACGATATACTGCACAGCCTCACACATGAACACCATGCTAGTCTTACCAGATGTTTTAAGACTGCATTGTTTTGTTTCTTTGAGATGATCACATTTCCCAGCCTGCTGTCCTCCCGTTTCTCTTCTTTTGCTTTGATTGTAAATCTATGACATGGAGGAAAACTCTTAATCAATCTCCCTTCAAACAAAGGCAGAAATATTGATATACCTTCTGCACCAGAGGTTATACAGGCTATCTGCAGCTAACTACTTTTCTGACTGAAAAGGTTACACAACTCACAACATTCTTATTCTTCTATTTCTAGAGACCTAACTCAATAAATATATTTTATTAAACACTGTCACTGTGTTTGTATATGCCTGTGACACAAAGGAAATCTAGAACGAACTGCTCAAAGGAGTCAACCAACATCCTGGGTTTAATCTTTAACTCCTAACGATTTAATATTTTTTCAGATATATGACAAAGGTGAACACAAACCTTTCTCTTTTCTTCTTTGATGGTTGCAGACCTGGACCGCCCCATTCTCCCCACCCAGGAAGAGTTAAATCAATATCTTTGGGTTTTTCCTCTTCAACTGTCTGCTTTTTAGCTTCCAAAAACTCTGCAACAACGTCATCCTCCTCAAACGCTTCCATGATGGTCATACGTCCAGCATCCTCAGCATCATCGATGTTATCTTCACCCTCCATCACAATGTCTGCTGTTTGTTTTCCAACGGGTTTGCTCTTTAATGACAGCAACACATTGGGATCCACATATTCTTCATCTGATTTCCTGACAGATGTGTCATTGACAGTGCCAGCAAGCACAGTGGAATCACTGGATGGTTGCTTGTCAGAATGGGCAAAAATGCCTGACATGTCACCAGGCTCACCTTCCAGCTGTTCCAAAGTCGTTTTCCTATCCAGGCCAATGTCGATGAGGCTTTCATCATCCTCAACCTGTTGTAGCGCTTCATATGGTACTTCCTTCAAAACCTTCTTACTAACTCTCTCATCACTTGCCTTTTTAAGCTTTTCCTTCTTGTCATTTTGTTTGCTTTTCTTGCCGGTCTTGTCTAGAGACTTGCCAACATCCATCAGATTGTCTTCATCATCACCAGAAGATCCTTCAAGTGCAGCATCTTTATTTTTCACTTGTTTTACTTTCCCTCCCATTTTATTCTTCTTGTCACTTTTTGCACATTTAACCACATTCTTTGTTCCATTGTGGGAATTGTCCATAGATTTTGCCTGACTTACTTCTGAATCCTCTTCTTGCATTTTTTTATTTGAAAATAATGCCTGTATTTCATCCTCTGTTTCTTCTTCATCTTCGCTTTCAATGTTGACGTCTGTAATGATGTTCTGTACAGCCTGTGGTCGAGAAAATTCAGGCAGTTTAGTTGTAGGCATCTGCATCCATGGATTATTTGTGGTCTCCCCTTGTCCGGTGTCCCCCCATTTTCCAGCAGTGTCTTCGCCGTCTGACTCTTCCTCTGCATGAAGCTTCTTTGTTAGTTCCTTGCTTTTCTGAATCATATCTTGTACTGCCTGTCGTCTCTGAAAACAAATAATGCAAAACGATGTTTGGAAACTCCATACCACTATTATATACACTTCAGAAAATGATTTTGAGCCTTTATTACTTTTAAAAAAGCACTAACAGACCACAGAATGTGTGGCACGAGTGCTTGAAAAATGTGTGTTAAACATCCTCTATGCTGTTGGGAAGCGAAGTGTTAAAAACCACACTATCTCAGGGTAAGCTTATGTGAGGGCAGTGACTGTCTGCTCTCCCTTTTTTTCCTCAGCACTGAAGAGGTAATCATTCATCAGCTGTCAACTGGGAAGAGGTACACTGCACCATGAGTATCAAACCACTGACTGCTTGCCCCTGGACTCTACACCAATCTTTTAACTACTTGGCTATCCACTTCTCTAGATGGCTGTATACAATGTGGTTATTACATTGACACATGTTATTACATACATTTATAGTATTATACAATAACCCTTGATGGGAGTCTTTGAATGCTCCTCAGGCTGTTAAACAGTTAAGGGAGACCACATACGAACCTGATCGTCAAATTTGGCATACATCATTTGCCGCTTTGCAAAATTGCTCCCTCCTCTATGCCTCAGGTTTGTGCGTTCCTGCAAAATACCCAAGAGGTGTGAAATTATTGTTTATGATTTAAACAAAACTGAGTAAGAACATGAATGACCAGTTAAGAAGGGAGAATCTGACAAAATGTCTAGTAACTAATACTGCCACACAGAATACATACAGAAGAGAAAAATGAAAACATTGCAATCACATCTTCCCACAAAAGAGAGATAACTGGTCCTGGATGGAGCAGTAGAGATGCATCTTGTACACAGCATGTTACCTGAATCCTATCTTTGTTGAGCTGCTCAAACTTCTCTAGAAATGCTTCAGGATCAGTTCGTTGCAGTTCTTCAAGCTCCTTCTGCTCTTTCTTCAGCTTCTCCTTCTTCAGAGCACGTCGATATCTGCACCAACAGGGTACCCTGTTACCACTTGTCTAAAATATGGACACCACAAATACTGCCCATCTTGCAGTCAAAGACGAACAATTGTGTTTTAGAGTTTACTCTTTGCTTCTAGTCTTGAACTGATTTAAGTATGGCAAAAAATTAACCTGAGCTATGCTAACTTGCTCTTATTTTGCTGAGTTTAGTTTATTCCTTGTTGCTCCCTTGACGAGCATTGGGCCACCTTATTTTGCTGAAGTATATGCTATTTTAGAAAGTGATCTGTATTTCTGGACCAAAGAAAAAAGTAGATTACTAATACATGAAGGACATAATGATAAATGTACAACAGAAACATGATGGGAAGGAATGGAAGGAACCCTATGGACCAATTGTTTACTAATAATATATTAAAACATCCACTGTGTTACCACTTTTCTGTGTTAAGCCCTAGACATATAGTGACAATAGTAACTGCTTTCTGACAAAAAGGCAGCAGGTAAAGGGAAGAAACTGCTCTCAGATTAGTCTCCTACTACGGTATATTCCCTTTACTTATTAGCTTAATAAAGGCTAGCTTTAGGTTTCAAATACAATAATTAACAATAATTACACAATAAGCCCAATGCAACATGCAACTAAGTAAATTTAATTATGATAGTTGTACCTCAAATAATATTTAATGAGTGTTCTTCTTATTTATTAATTGCATCTGTTTGCATCATGTCTATTTTATTATGTGAAAAAGCACATTTCTTTTCCTGACTGTTCAAGCTTTTTGGACCTGTTTATCTCTGTATTCTACATTAATTTACGGCAAATAAATGATTAAAAACATTACTGCTAATATGAAAATGTCATAGTTAAAATTTTTCCTGGACAGAGTGTAAAACTGAAGCAGCCGCATACAATATGACAGCTCAGAAACAACAAAATGCAATCGGGAATGAGTTAACAGAAGGAAACTTTGTCCACACCTTTTGCTCTTGATCTTGTTTTGCCATCGAAGTTTGCTTTCTTTGTTGTAAATCATTGAACGATACCTCAGCAATTCGGCACGTCGAGCTTTAGCCTTTACATGATAAACAGAAGAAAAATGCTTAAACATTTTCAGGATATCAAAAATTAACCTGAAAAACAGACAGAAAATGTCATCATCCTAAATGTGAGAAATCCATTACCTATCCAGATCCTGCAATTATATTGTTTAAAATCCTTCTGCAACATCAGTTTAAGGAAGAACAATCTTTGCTGTATGATTTAAAAATACAGCAGAGAAATTACAGGGAAAATTGCCACTTGCTAAAAAATGGACAGTTGAAAGATATTGTTCCCATATTTCTGTGAGGGTTAAACAGACAAAAACAAAAAGGCACACCCAGAAGCCCTGACAGATACGGAAATCATAAGGAAATCCCACCTCTTCCAGAGTCATTCCTGCTAGTTCTTTTTCTTCAGCTGGAGTGAAGACCTTCCCTTTATGAATGACATGATCTGGATTTCTTTGTTTCAGTGCTTCGGCTATTTCTTTCTCGAAAGGAGTTACAGGCTGCAACATGAGAAGTAAATTACACATTTGCTGATAGCCAGTTTTCATAATACATTTAATGCCATCTCATCGCTTTTCACTGGCAAAAAAGTTTCAGATAGAAAAATCCAAGGAAACAGCTATCTTCATTTTTTACAGTTGTGATGCAGCTGATGTAACACATGCAAAAAGAAATAGATACTTTCAAGTTATTCTATTGAGACGGTTAGGGTGTAGATGGTGGAACAAACCCCACCTCCAAATATATATATCTTTGAAAAAATTTCAAGAAAGCATTGTTTACCTAAGAAACAACAGTAACCTTATCCATCCCACAAATGTATCCAAGTGAAAAAAAAATACTTCACTAGATGAATAGCACATTTAATAATAATAATAATAGAAGTTGTATAGTGAACACAGAGGTGAGCTCGATGAACTTCACAAGAAACCAAGGGCAGTGGGGAAAGAGACTGTGTGATATCAACGTCACAACTGAGTACAAACAAGCACAACATACATATACAAACATGCACCAGTTAGCAATACAAGAATATGAAGCAATGTAGAGACAGGAGTGTAGGGGAAAAAGGACAACAGGATGGATAAGTCATGCTAGGTGTTTCCGAAAGATATACGTTTTAAGTTCAGATTGGATGGCATATATTGACTCTGCTGTGCAGAGAGACAGAAGCAGGCCATTCTAAATGCTGGGGCCGGAGAAGGAGAAAGAGCTACAGTCAAACGTCTCCAGTCCGATACATGGAACAGAGAGAAAACTGGCATGGGCCAAGTGAACTGGTCTGTGAGCCTGGTAAAGCAAAACAAGCTCAGACAGATAGATTGGAGCAAGCCATGGACAACACGATAGCAAAGCATGGCAATCTTGAATTCAATGTGAGCCCAAACTGGCAGCCAGCAGAGATCAAGCGGAAGCAGTGTGGCATGATCAGCCTCTCAGAATACAATGAGGGCAGAATGGTCAAACAGCTTGTCAAACAGGCTGCCAGAAAAATTTATGAACAGATGGTTACAGTAGTTGAGTCTGGACAACAGAGAGGAGATGTTTAATGCATTTACAAGGTATCATTAAAAAAAAAAAAAAAAGACTAATGTAAAAGCAGCACACAAAAATTCTGCATGTCTCTGGACCTTCATAAACACGCTTAAAAGTCACCAGCAACTGACTCAATCATATGATAATTTTTACAGATACTATATCCCCACCTTGAATTTGACATGAGCATTTACTAGCTTTGCACTTGGCCTTTGAAGAGGGAATATCAACTGTCGAGCCTGCACACAAAAATTAAATTTTCGCTTGTAAAGATTTTATTACAATTATCAAGAAATACTACAAATTTGCTTGAGTTAAAAATGACTTAAATCACATACGTCATAATTTACAATGGCAACCCAATGTACTTTCAAAAGGTCTAGTAATAATTTCTCACAAGCATATTTTTATCCAACTTATTTGTTTTAAGCTCAAAGAAAATCTGAGCTAGTTAGAGGTTCTAAAGTCAAAGACAGCTAAATAATAATAAAAAGAAAAAGCAGTCAAACACCAGGTAAAAGGCAGCACAAAATAATAAAGAGTTTTCTTAGCTACGTCCCTATTAGCATTACAATTACTAATCAATAGTCTTTAATTTAAAACACCCATTAAGACACAAACATCCTGTATATTTTAGAAATTTTAAGAAAAAGTCCAGCAGTGCTAGTGAGCACAAGACAGCACTTGCGACACAATGCAAAAAATTTGTCTGAAAGCTATTTAATTTGAACACAGAGTCTCTGAGTTTGAAGTGTTTTCTGAAAGGTGAGAGGGCAATTATGTGCAAGTACAATGTTCAGCAGTCTTCCACAACTTTATAAATATGTAATGCATTGACTACCAACTGTAAGGATATCTTTAAAGAAAAGGGGATGGGGTTTTACCTTTCTGTTGTCTATAACAGCAGATGTCCATTTTGAAACTTCTTTCACAGCCTTTTCATAGCCAACAGTGCGTTGAATCTTTAATTTAAAAAAAAAATAAATAAAAAGGGAAATTATAGTAAGAATATAAAAAAAAGCAATCAATAGCATCATTATTAAACTCTCTTGGCCTTAATGTGCATGTACACACAGAATACATATAATGTTAACAAAGTTCCTAAAAACTGAAAAGGCAATAGATTTTTGGAGGAATTCATCAGCTTGGAGCTGCTAATACAACAAAAATGACGTTTAAGACCATTCTCCAAACATCCAATCAACTTATAAGGTTAGAGGGGAGTAGCATTTACATGGCTGTCGAGAGTATCCAACATTCCTCCTCAATAGAAAGAAAAGATAGTTAAAAATGTAAATAAAGGAAAAAGAAAGATAATAAAATACTCATCAAATATAACTGAATTATTTAAAATCATCAATAAAATAAGATAAAGAACCTTTTCCTTCTCATGTTTTGGGAGAGGCGCAAGGGAAACTTTAGAGTGCTTAGTTGTGACTTTGAGTTGTCTCTTGAGGCTGCCCTGTGAAGCTGACTGATCAAGTTGTCCCGCAAGCTCAGACAGAAGCGGATTCTTGTCAGCTAGAAACAAAGTAATGCCTATTATCAACAGCTTGGCAATTATGATGATCACATGACATAAACTACTATTTTCAACATCTGGAAATTTCAACACAGTCCCAGATGTGGAAAACAGCCAAAAGGAAGATGAAAAAGGAAGAGAAAGTGCATTGCTATATTAAAAAAAAACTGGTTTTAAGCTAAAGATAATAAAATGTTAGAGTACCTAGTATTGTACTAGCAGAGACAGAGGAGATTTCACATCTAAAATTACATTGTACATGTTGTTATAAAGGAGCTATTGTGGCACGGCACAATTATATGTGCAATGGATTAAAACTAAAGACTAAACATGACATGATGAGCACATCAACAGCTTGACATACTTATTCCTCCAGACTGGTAAATAGACTCAGACGCTTGCTTCCCTGGTACAGTTCGAAGGGTATGTCGGACCCTGAAAAAGTAGAACAATAAATCTTTCTGTCAGAAATGTGAATTTTAGTGATAGAATGTGCTTAGATAATACAGCTATAAAAATGCTTAAGAGTAAAAGAAATTGCTAAAAAGCCCAGAAAAAGTTGACCTTGCTAAATGCTTCCAAACTTTAATCGTTTAAAAGTGCCAGTTCCATGTCGATGAATAAACAATATCTAGCACTGTAATTTATTCACAATATTTAAAATCCCACCAAACAGATGGTGCCAGTTTCATTTTTCTAATTAACTCAAGAATATGATTAGTACACAGCTGCAGCATGTTATTTGGAATTTGAGCCTTGCTCACTTTTATTTTTTTACAAAAATTCTCAAACGTAGTATCTCCAGATAAAGCTGGTGTAAGTGTGTAGAGAAGAATGTCAGAACTTAGTAGAATCTAATTACCTCTTGATGCCATCAAGTGAAGAAATAGCATCCAGTAGCTTGGCATGATGGCGCTCATCATTAATATCTCCCTCCTAAATAAAATATTATGCATAAATGTCCTATAATATTATCAGACAAATTATAACATCAAACTATTTTTATAAATTAGTGTCATTGTATTTAAAATTACTTTTGACCAGTGCTCTATACTAGTGATAAAAAAATAAAACAAACCAACTGCTATTGATGGAGAAGCAGTGGAGGACAATGTGTTTGCATGACAAACAAACATTAGAACATGTCTGATGAAACTTTCTTTTCAGATATCAATATACAAAGTTTATGGTTACAATGACATGAAAAGATCAATGCTGCTAATGGAGTACGATTTCTGTAACACTGTCATATTTGGGAGTAGTTTAAGTGATGCTCTTACTCTTTGTGTGAGAATGTGTACACATTAAAAAATTACTTTTTGTGCATAAGGAAGCATATTACCAATATGTAAAAGGTAGTAAAAAATTTAAAATCAGCATTTCAAGAGTACTTTATATAAAATTAAAAAATTAAGTTGAAGGAACCCAAAACAATATACTGTGCTCTGGGGCAGACACTTGTTAATAGGACAGCAACAGCACTAGACTGCCAGTAGTACTTATTTTCATTTTTGATTCTGTTTGTGTTCATGTTGTTACTCTTAAACTTCATGACTATGATATCTCTGTTTGTTCGGTACTCTTTCCAATTTTTTAAAATTTCTTCTTTGTCTGATGTAAATTCTGAGCAGCAGACACCATTAAAAAATAAAAAGGTCAGATGTCCGAGTCCAATACTTTAGTGGACTAATGCTAAATCGAAACGTTTAGCTGAAAGACAAATCTGAGATGTGTTCTTTAAAATTCTGCATCATAATACATATTAACTAAAGCTAGTATTTATTTACCTCATTTTTGTCATCAGCAGTATCTCCTTCAATAACAGGAAGATCCTGCGGTAGATCACTCTGAAAACCGATGTGTCACATAACAATAATCAAGCGACGCAAGTACATGAAGAAGGTAAACTGCCTTGTGTTTATATACTTTTCTGCTTCCTTTAATAGAGGAAAAATGGAGCTTTGATTTAATTTATACACAAGGACTCTATTTAACAGAAAGAAGTCTGCAAGTGCTGATCGAAGAACGATGAATTCCTCTACATTAGTTATACCATAAACTGATAAAGGTGGATTACAGTAAACATTTGTGTTCGACATCTATTACGGATGAATATACGTAAACTGCATCAAAAACAATTCAATTATCATATAGTGTGATGAAATCTAAAAGATTAATTAAGCCGTTTTAGGAAAAAAAGTAATCATTTTAACTGTAGATGTATTTCGTAGCGCTGAAAACTGCCTCCATGTCGACGAAGGATACTGCTTAATATCAGGAAGACATCAATCACCCGCTAAAAATATCTCGCACAATTTTACTTTAATGAAAACAGCACAAGCACATGCCACACATACCTCAATATTTTCCATTTTATAATCCTTGACCGACGAGAGAAATAGTGGACATGTGTCTAGGGGGAGATCACTCCAAATAGCTCTTGTGTGTCGAGGAACACCATTGGCTGCTGAGAGATGGCGGAGGTCATGTGATAACAACAACGATTTAGTCGTCGCCTTGTTGCCGTGTATAGCCGGCCTCTGGCCTTGCTATATAGCGGGTTTACTATTAGGCAACAAAGGGAGTCATCTGGAAATGGGCCCCAAAAAAATACCTAGCTCTAGCTTGTCTTTTCGGCAGAGGTATTTGCAATATTTTCTGAGAAAGATTGAGGATAATGTGGTACTCGGAATAGCAAACGAAAACATGAGTACGACTTTATTTATAGTAACTGCTACAGTTGTTGATCTATATTCTAATGAAAAAAATTAGCAAAGAATCTGAAAACCCCAATGTAGTTAAAAAAAATTATAGATAACCCTAATAATTCATTATCATGTTCTGGCGTTTATTTCACATTGGTTTAGTTACATCATTTTGACATCAACTTAAATGGGTTAACCTGTGATAGAAAACTTAATTAGCGTTTTGAAATACAGAATTGTATGTAGGAAAGATAAAATGTTAAGCTTACTATTTAACAAACGATTTCTCACACTGGTGGGTTCACTCCTTTTATTGTACAAATGAAAGTCACATCTTCTTCTTGGTCCTATTCGCCCCCAGTGGAGCAAAATATGAAGTCAAGATAGAAGAAATTGAGCTAGATTGCATACAGTTTAAAGAAATTACAGCTACAAATTACATCCAATCTTCCCACAAAGTGAGCATCAGAAACATAGGTTGATATTTCAGATGTGTGTTTTTATTTATCGTTTTTCATTTAGTAATTGTCATGCAACAATATAAAAAGTGTCAAACTACTAAGTCAAGAAAGATACATAAAAATATTTTAGTTTTTATCAAAATGTTTTCAAATATTGAATTGTACAGACTTCTCTAAGATAATCTTTCTGTTTTGTTGTGTAGCAAAGAACCATTTGAAGCCCCAGCATTAGTATTTCGCTTTCATGAAAATGGTGGTGGACCAGAGCTTTTACGTGAAGTCTTTGAAGAACGTGGATGGGTGGAGTATCAGAATAAAGAACGGGAAGATGATAACTGGAATCTTTGGTGGCGCAGTTCCTACTTTAACATCCGTGACTATGAGAACATCTGTCCTTGGCAGCACCTCAACCATTTTCCAAAAACCTCAGCTATAACTAAGAAAGATGCTCTTGTGCGTAACTTAAGGCGCATGAAATGTTTACATGGAAGTAATATCTTCAACTTCAGCCCCCTGTCATTCAATCTTCCAAATGACTACCATAAGTTTCTGAAAGAGCATGAAGCTATGCGTGATACTTCTAAAAAGAAGATACTGTGGATTTGCAAACCAGCAGATTTATCTTGTGGTCGTGGTATCTTTATTTTCCAGGATGTGTCAGGTCTGCTGTATGACTGTGGCTCTGTTGTCCAGCAGTATATTGAGAATCCATTGCTGATTGGAGGCTACAAGTTTGACCTGAGAATATATATAGTTGTCACTGCCTTCCATCCGCTAGAAGTCTATGCATATGAAGAAGGCATTGTAAGGTTTAGCACAGAAAAATTTGACTTGAATAAAACTGACAATATATTTGCTCACCTCACCAACTTTTCCATCAACAAATATTCCCCTGCCTACACAGTCAACAAGCAGCTGGTGGGGGCTGGCTGCAAGTGGACTTTGAAGCAACTGCGGCATTATTTTTTCATTAACAACATCAACGATAGAATGCTGTGGCGACAGATTATTAACATTGTTGTTCTTACCTTGATGACACAGGCTCCCCTGGTATGATTCAGATCATCAGAGCTCTTTTTATTTTTCAATCTTCCTGATAGAAATCTATTTTTCTGTTCATTTTCATGTTCATTTTCATGAGTCCATATAAGACATCATCATTTTCATCACTGCACACATGAATATGGGTGAAAGCTCATATTAGGATTGTCATTTCTTTCCTATCATGAAGAAGTTATTTCTCTGATACAAACTGTTTCAAGTGCCATTATTGTTAAATGTTTCTTTGCATAAGTAAGTATAGTTGTTGTTTTTTTTGTTGGGGGGATTCTGATATTCACTCTGCAATTCAACTAAGCAGTAGCCTAACATCATTGACATCTTCTGTTACAGGTACCAAAAGTGAAAAATTGTTTTGAACTATTTGGTTTTGATGTACTCGTGGATGAAACAATGAAACCGTGGCTGTTAGAGGTGAATTGTAGTCCATCCCTTCTGTCTGACTGTGTGACTGATATTCAGGTCAAAAAGAAGATGTTGCATGATCTCATAGACCTGATAGGATTAGCAGGAAAGGATCAGGAGCCTGTTAAGATGGAAAGTCACAGAAAGTATTTTCATCAAGGTAGCCAAGGTCACAGTGTGTATACAGGGCAAGGTAAGAGGACCAGCATGATTGCCCAAGACAGTCGGCAAGGAGGCAAAGAAAAACCAGAGGCAGAGAGAGGCTTTAGCAGCCGTGAGCAGAAAGATCACCAGATCAGGAGAGGAAGTAGCTGGGAAGGTGTACAAGGAGCTAAGAAAAGTGAAAGGACTGAAGGTTTTGGAGGACGGAGTGAGCTTTTAGAGAGATGTTCAGAACCGAGTTGTTCAGCACTGAAGCCTAGGGCTGTTCCAGTGCATCTGTCTTTCAAGAAGAATAGAGACTGTTTGAGCCATCACTCTCAGGATTCCATATATTCAAGTGAGGCAGTATCAGACTGCCATCAACAAGGCAAAGATTTACGCCAGCACTTAAAGTCACCAAATGCTAAGCGCCAAAGGAAAACAAAGTCACTGAACCTCAGGAAGCAAGTAGGCAGTTTCCACCTTATATTTCCTTTCAGCGAGGAAACGGAGAAAACTGCTCAGACATCCCTAGACCCCAGAGTAGTGATTAAGGAACTGCAGCGCATGCTTAGTGAATTTGATGAACTTGGTGATCAACAAAGTAATGACTTTAGTTCTTTGAAAGAAGACAGCTTCATGGAAAATCAAGGCCTATGGGGACCTCTGATAATGAACAAGATACAATTATGAAGTCAAGAAAACTGCTTGATTCTAATAAAGGTAATGTGTTTATTCATATTATTAACTGTTAGGTGTCAATATACTTGCATAGAGAAGTGTTTAACAAAGATGTTTGTATGAGCAGGGACTGGTAGTAACTATTGTTGTTGCAATCAGTGTGATGAAGAAGACTGGCAAGCCAAGGAATCACAACTCAGGTGATTCCCACTAATAGCAGGGACAGAGCTGCACAGGCTCTGAAGGAAGTAGAACAATATTCAGTTGCTTCTGCATTAAAAAAAAGTTTCCAGTCATATTTTGTTCTCATTTATTCTTTTAGGTCAGTGTCCAATGCTAGTGCACCAGCCGGCACAGAGTTCTGGTGAAGCTGTCGACTTGTAACATTATGAAAGCTTAAATGTCTTAACCTATCTAGGTTGTGGTACACTTTAATTCATTATTTTTTGTAAGACAATGCACGTGATTCTTAGAGACTATTTTGTTCAAGCGAATCCCAGAATGCATGATCATGATAACATTTTGTTTCCTTACTTTATAAAGCTTTTCACAGATTTGGTGGAATTTTTTTTTTTTTTTTT
>SRHC01003745.1:15015-60250 GCA_004794325.1 Pomacea maculata | reverse complement strand
TTATTTTTTTTGTAAGACAATGCACGTGATTCTTAGAGACTATTTTGTTCATGCAAATCCCAGAATGCATGATCATGATAACATTTTGTTTCCTTACTTTTTAAAGCTTTTCACAGATTTGGTGGAATTTTTTTTTTTTTGGAGGGGGATACTGTATCCCAAGTTTTATATCAAGCTTTTTATTTGCTTCTCATCTCTAGTAATGTCCCCAAACCTTGCAGATGTTTAAGACGGCAGGAGTGCAGTCATATATGTCAATGTGATTCCTAGCGAGACGGTAATGATTATGAATGAGAAAGATGGCTTCAGCAGAATAAAGAGAATGATGCCGCGAGCTGCATTCTGATGCATTTGTCTGTGGATGCTTTTGTTCTGCAGCCCATAAACAAAGAGCCTTGATTATTTGGTTCAAGAGCAACATGAAAGCTCAGGTGTAGAGAAAATACTAACATGAATTGTCCATCCTATTTTGTGTAGTAATGATTCACCTATGGTTTAAAATAGATCGCAAATCACAGTTTGATGAAGACTGAGAAGTATTGATGTCACCATTGTTCTGGGACAATTATCTACAATGTAGCATGGATGTGAGGTTTGATTGAACACTAAGAGATTTGAGTGCCATTGCAGTTCCTGGATGTAGTAGTCCTGTAGAAATCTAAAATCGCTCATGAATAATTGTGTCCGAGGATCAGTTGTGGTTGGCATAGCTGATATTTTGTGTAGCTACAAAGATTTAATTTTTTTATGTAGCTCACTTGAAGTCTGCCAGCTCATATTCTTAAATCTGTTTGTTACTCAACTTTTGGTGACATTTTCCATAACAGAAAAGCAAACATTTAAAAATAGGTTTTGTGTTGCACCAGATCTTGCTTCTTTAGAACAAAGGGAGTTAAGCAAATCTGCTTTGTGTGTAACTGAGTTGTAAGCTTTACCCTGCTCTCAAATATTGGTGTTGACAATGTTCTTTGTTGTATGCATGCTTACATGTGTATGTGGAGAGAAAAAGAGAGTCCTGATACATCGGAATATCACAATTAAGTATCTTTAAATCTGTGGTTGGCCTTTATGATATTTCAGAACAGATAAACATTCCAAGGGTGATGACTCATTGAGTAAGGAATCACTGATTATTGAAATTGTCACATCTGCCCCTATCTGCTATTAGAATTTTCGCTGTTTGATCATAGAGCACGGCTTTGTAAGTAAAATATGTGTGTTGCATCTCAGACTGTCATCTGAAAACAGATTTCCTATCTGGTCAGTAAAATGCCCTGGCTTGTTGGTGGTTAAGGTGGGTCATCAACAAAACTACTACCACAACCATCACCACCACCACTATTATATGTAGTAATAATAATACAGGTCTTACTAAGTGCTCCTTCCCACTACAAGGTAATTAAAACACAAGAAAATTAATCTACACTGGGCAATATGAATACTTTTAAAGATGCAGGACACAGCACTAAAACAAAAATTGTACAGGGAGGTAGATCATATACAAACACTTAGATGAAATATAAACGTTTGTCTTGGAGTTTGTAAGGATTTGCCCCAGTTCTGAGAGGTCGAGTTTGTCATGGTTTTATCCTTAATTATTAAGAAGGTCAATAGTTGACTATTTTCTATGTCAAAACAGAATTCCAAATCTTCAATTGAATGAATCTTCTGCTTTTAAGAACAAGCTAGTGAGGATGCAAACTTCAGTCAACATCAATTTAGTAGGTCCGGTGTCAAAAAGACATTGAAATGCTGAGAGTTATAAAATTCGTAATTTATTTTGCTTCCTTACAGAGTTAATTGCATAATACATCCCTTGACAAGTGATCTTCAGAGTGATTAGCAGGCAAAGATTTCTGAAAGCACATGAAATTCTAAGTGATGACAGGCATTTCTTGTCGAGCATTACATCAACTTCCATCGTGTCACCAATTCTGTGTACCTACATGCAGCACCAACAGATTGAGGTTGTCCTTTGTTTCTGCCTTATAATTTCTGAACGCTCTTATATGCAAATAAATATAGATCATATGTAAACCTAAGCCATGATTGTATTAGAGTCAATTTGCTGGAGTGGATATGAATGTGTAGTGATTTTTGTTGTTGTGATTCTATACAGAGCTGCATCTAAGTTCCCTGTGGGATAAATTAAGTCTTCTAGTACCAGATGACGAGTGGTTATGCTGGTCATTGGGGTAACACCTAGACACAGGCAGCGGCTAACAACTCTCGCCACATATGTCTCCAAAAAGATGTTGAATGGTACCAGAGAAAGGGAGTATCCTTGACGGTTGTCCACTATTGTGTGAAATAAAGTTCCCACCTGGGTATCCAGTAATACTGTGCTCTTCGAGGTCTTGTGCACCACTTTGATCATTTGATCGAGGCCATCTTTGATGTTGAATTTTCACGTTATTGCAGACTCTTTAAAGGGGTGGAAGAGATCCTGCTAGTGTTGTACGTTCTTCTATCAGGCCGCGACAGTAGGCGTTTGTCACCAGCTGGATGTGTTCAGTAACCACTCTCGTGTTGACCTGTCCTGGTGCGGTTGTTCAGTAGTTGGTAGACCTTTGTGCTATCACCCTCCTCTATGATGTGGCATTAGATCCGATCAGTCCAGTTCTCCTTAGCTGCATTCATCCTCTTCCTGATGTTGCAATTCATAGCTTTGTACTCGGAGGCTGCTCGTCCTTTCTCTTCTCAAGACCCTTCATTGATCTCAAAGACCTAGGCTATTACCTGTGACCCAATGTGGCTTTTTCCTTTCTCTGCCTTCCTAGCACTTTTTTTTACCGGTTGAAAATGGAACCTCCTTGATATTTCCAGTGAGTATTCTACATTATAGTCCACCATGCTTCGGCCTTAAAAATCTCCGCAACCTTTAGGTCTTGCAGCTCTCCCACATGGGAGTTGGTTGAGGGGCTGTTCGCTTTAATTCTCACATTAAACGCTCGTTAACACAAGATCATGGTCGCTGCCTATGTTTTCCTTCTGACCTTGTTGATGCTGGGCTTGAGACTTCATGGTAGTAGGATGAGGTCGAGTAGGTCGTGGACCAAACGATTTGGAGTGTCAAGGTGCCATTCTGGTTTTCTGACCTATGACAGTCCCACAAAGTTCCACCGGTATCTTTCTAACTCATAGATGACAATGTTTTACCTTCTCACACTGGTATTATGTGCGAAAGTTCCACGCACCAGAGAGGGCCCTTAATTCTCTCGTTATTGGTGGTTAGGCTTTTTTCTGATCCTAACCTGAAGCCTGCCGGTAGTCGTTGTTGATCTGGGCCTTAACCGATCCGGTATCTTGTTTCCTCTGCATCGATTCTAGTCCATTCTCTGGGCTTGTACACTTGGTGGTACCCATCTCCTCTCCAAGCGACGATTGTGAGACGATCATCGAGAACAGCTCGAGAGTATAGAACAGAAAGGACAAGACAGAATTAAAGAAAACTGTCTGCGAGGTGTAACTTTGGTTTCCGTTACACTTATTTCGATGTCGGTATAATAATCTTGGAGTTCAAAGTTAAAGGCAATGAATGAAACAGGTGGATGTGTAGCCTCGAACTAAAAAAAAAATACTAGCAATTCGAAAAACCTGTCTTATTGATAAAAACAAGAGAGAAGAGAAACACTAGATCTTGACTGCACTTCACCACCACGACACCCACTACCACCATGCTGGGGTCAAAACTGAGTAATATTTCTTCAACTTTTTGCATTTAACCACCATATCCTTGATTCATTGAGTTCCAAAGGCCCTGCAAGTGTGCCTGCTTGTCATAAAGCAGGATTTCTTGGCTCTTTGTTTCTCCCTCTTGTTTCATTCCCAAGCAGATGAGGTGGCCATGCCTGTTGACATGCAGTGGTGCTTGCCTGAAGACACAGGAAAAGGAAGTAGAAGAGTATAGAAAATTTATAAACAGCCGGAAATCTCAATACAGGGTCGGGTACAAAGGGCAAATAGCAGAAAGCTTGCCGGCAAAGTACGAAGGAGCTGAACAATCTTAATATGTTCGGTAGTTGAAGGAAACTAATTCGATGCTCAGTTATGGGGAAAACAACAACAAAACAAAGTTGACAAGCAACTTTATATATCAGCATTCTGAAATAATCTCAACTGGCTTTGTTGCCTCCCGTTATGACAAGAAGATATCCCTAGTGAATCATATTTCCTTTTTATGTCGCCACTCGTCTGTGGCCAAACTGTGCTTGGGACCGACCATGGCAAGAACACGAGCCGAGACTATTTGTGTCAAGCCTTGTTTCGAGTGAATAAATGAAAACAGTATGACTGTAATGTGTTTTCAATTGGAGAACTCCAAATAGAAAAACTCAAATATTTGTGCAATAAACCATGTTTAGTATATTTTGTCTTTTATATCTTTATATCTTCTAAGTTCAGCAGACAAACTTGTTTGGGAGGGCGACAGACTGAGGCGAACCCATTCGTAAGAATCCCCAGCATAATGAAAACGTAATTAAATTGCGATGAAGGCCGTCGACGGTCCATCAGTTCATTCTCACGGTGGCTGTGGGAAATCGAATTTAAACACGCCACCCAGCTTAATTTCGCCCAGGTCGAAGGGTTGGGCAGAGTTTGCAGAACTTCAACATCTTGAGAGAACATGCTCTGTTCATAGACACTATGCAAAGCACGCTTTTCACTGACGTGCTGAGAATCCATATGAACAATGTCCACTTCCAATGAATATTTTACACTATGTATGAACGTATGTATACAAGTGTACCTATTGAATTGATGTATGTATATATTGTTTAAGTATGGTTGAATGTATGGAAGAGTAAGTACACATGCCTGTTAAAAGCTGGGATCCATTTATCTATCTTTCCTTGATAGTTTGTCGACATCTATCAATCTACAAGTTCGCATGTTTCTCTGTTTCGTGAGCTGTCTTAGTAAAACATTGGCTTCTGAATCTCTGCTCATGAGCTATATCATACATAAAAAAAGAATTTATACATGTTTTCTCTGTTCAGTCGTGCCCATCACGGCCATAAAGACAGACCATACGCTGGCACACTGCCACTGGCAAAGGGACACTTCTGAGGTCGGGATTTTTAGGACCAGACTTTGACAAAAAACGACAACCGGCTTAACGACATTCTTATGGGCATGCTTTTTACAACCCAGAATCAGAAGACACGGCAGGAACAAATCTCTCGTTTTTTAAGACCGGAAAGAGTACATTTCGACCCTCTGGTTATCGTAATGCCAGCCACTGAGATTAGAGTTTTATCTGATAGCTCTATAGTCTTCTGGTTCAATGGGGAGTAGGGGCTCAAGGGCCGGCCAACAGTAATATTATTTACACGAGTAAAAAAAATTCAGTTTGCGTCAATGATTTTTGTAAATGCGTGGATTTGGTTTGCTTTGTGCCTGGTTTGTTTTATTATTTACTGACTTCTCCATTGATGTTTGAAAAAGTCAAAGCACTGGTCAGGAGACCTCAAAAAGCAGAGCTGCTACTGAGTTCTTATAGTGTCTCCATGTTGTAGCTCTTTCCATTGTTTGCAAGTGTCAGAAGCACGTGGGCTTACCTCTGACCCTACAGGCCGTCAACTAGCTGCTTCAGAAGCCCATCCGTCCGTCCACCTCTCTGTCTGGAAACGGATAGCCAGGTGGTCGGAGAACTAACACCTTCACCTTTTATTACTTCTCTCTCTCGCTCTTTCACACACACACACACACACGTTAGACCTTTGAATAGTTCTGTGGGAGGAAGGTTCTTGCTTACACCTAGGTTTGGGACCACGTGTAACGGTTTAGTAATACGTCATCAATATTTTGCATGCAGGCACCATTTCCTTGACTCAACGAGTGCCACAGCCTGAGACGATGCTGTGCCTGCTTGTCATAAAGCAGGATTGCTCGTCTCTTGTTCTCTGTTTGTTTCTCCCTCTTGCTTCATTCCCAAGCAGATGAGGCGGCAATGCCTGTTTTTAGCATGCAGAGGCGCTTGCATGAAAAACACACATCAATCACTCAGGAAGAATGGTACACAGCGGGGACCAACGGATGGCGAAAACGCCTGCCATTCACAGAAAATAAGCAAAACAAACAAGCGATCGGCCAATTCCAAATGGCGGAATGACAGGGGCCAGATCCAGTCGGCCATCAGGGTGACCCACAATACATTCATGTCTGCGAGGCTGAGACAAAGACATACAGTTTTTGAATGCTTTTGTATTATCCCTGAAACCTTGGAGGAGCAAGTTTTCATAACACAATGTCTGAACTAAATGCAGTAAATATTTTTAACAGAGAGAAAATATATATTTTTACCAGAAACGAAAAAGAGGAAACATAAATCAACTGTTATAAAAATTAATAATGGTCTATACTCTACAGTCATACATAAATATAAATACACTCTGAATGAGGTTACTGGAATATATATATATGCGTCTCTACTACATGTATAGGAGATTGAAGGACTAAAAAAAAAAACTCTTACTTTTTTAATCTGTTGTACTTTTTAACTTGTTGTTTTGACTTTACTTCTCTTTATTGCCTTAAAATAGAATAGTAAACATATAACAGATGAGTTGTTAGGAACAATAGTTGACTTTTTTATTTGAGTTAGTAATTTCTTAAAGAAGTAAAAACTTCATTTTTTTTAAATGCATTGATTTTACATTGCAAGTTTAAAAAACCTCACAGATACAAAAAGCATTAAACAAATCAGAAGCGATGATCTATTTCATTAAAAAAATATTAACACACATATAGAAGATAGAAGCATGCTTGCAAGTAAATAAAAATAGTTTAAAATATGGTACAAGTTCATCTACATTCACTCCATTGACAAAGCTATCACCCTCATCTAACGGAGATAGAAAGGTCAGGCATGACTACATCCCTGAACCCTTTGGCGCACACCATCTGTATCTCAGCCACCGAGCTACATCAGCGAAATGAAGGGGACATTGTCTGGGATCTCTATTTGTCTTTGTTTATAGAGTAGCTTTTTTCTGCGCATTCCACTCGGAGATACTCCTGGGACAGCGATGCTCCATCCTACCGCTCTGTCTATCACGGACATTTCCATCTGTATCCCACAATCGCAGAACCTACTGAACTCTCGTCCCTCTCCTCTTCACCACCCAGTTCCTTTTAGAATAAGCGACTCCGTGTCGGCAATCGCGACCAATCACTTTAGATGAGCCTAGAAAGCCATTTCTCAGAAATTTGAGTTGAAAATGAGGATAAGCTGCACGAAGTGTTTTTGTTCTTTCAAAACGCATCTAGTGTGTGAGTGAGAGACAGATGGAGTTGATGGCGCACCTTCAGTCTCTCTACATTTGCTTGTTCTTGAGGTTGTTACTCCGCTCCATTCTTCTCTTCATCATCGGAATGCAACTTTCTGAAGACATCTGTCTGATATTTTCACTCAACCACTCCGCTATCCTGCATCCGGCGATGGTTTGTCTGCTAAAAGATCAAGCACAAATATTCAAAGGTATGTCTTTAGAATAACAGTCTGTATCTATTATACTTGACACCTGTCGGCATTCTTGAAACAAATGCCTGAGCCACTAATGATCACTAAAGTTTGCATCACTCGAATAGTTTTAATATTTTAGCCTCATCCAAAGCTACAATCGTGTAAGGAGGATGTGTGTATGTTTGTGATGTGAGAGGCGGTGGGTACTGAGTCTTCGGCAAGGGAGGAGGTAGAATCGTCCGTTTACCTCAAGCGTGCAAAAATAAATTTTAATTTTTAAATGTTTAAAGTACATCGTAGAGTAGGCAATGCAAAATGCAATGTATAATTGTGTATAACTACCTGTCTTTCCATCCATCTGTCTTTTGTCCACATCTAGCATCACTACTACTATGACTTTAATGTTACTGGTACTGATGATAGCAACAAAACCAAACAACGACAAAGGACGTGGCAGCCGTGTAGCATTTTCTTATCAAGTCACCATGAGAATAAGCTCATCAAGCCAAATCATTTCAAAAGACATTTGTGTTGTCCCCCTGATAGCAGTTTCTGAGCGTTGTCATGGGCTACTGTAAGCGATGCTTGTGGAGGTACTCCGCCACGTATTACGATGAGAGGAGCGGCTAAGTCCCTCCATCGTCCTCTCCTAATCCTCCCTGAGAGCACCAGAAATCATTAAATCAATGCAAGTGAAAGTGATGCGGCTTTGGGGACAGGGATGTGTGGGAAGCAGTGTTCACGAGTCTACCTGACCAACGACACTGAACTGTCTCGGGCAAAAATAGTTCCCACGTGACCGGGGATCTTGAGACTATGTCAGTGTCTGCTGCCCTCGTCTTGACATCAAATCTGATTCGGTAACTTGAAGATGTCTCGATAGGGGTGTGGCTCGATTTCTTTCTTTTTTTTTTTCTTCTTGGTTCGTTCATTTGTTTGTTTCATATTTTTCTATCTTTTTTTTTCGTTTATTAGTTATTTTCTTTCTTTCTTTCTTTCTTTCTTTCTTTCTTTTTTTTGTTGTTTGTTTTCTTTTGTGTTACCCTACTATTTCCCCCGCTTTCATAGACTATTGTTTACTAGAAAATTCGTCATTAATATTTGTTTTAAAAATGCATAAGTAATATTGAAATCCAAGTGTTCCACATTGCGGCTGTCACAGAACATCATCACATGCTACGTATTCAGGACTGCGCCTTGTGTACAGGTCTTGCAGTGTCCAGAAGACGAATCACATAGTTCACACAGCAATGGCCAATTCTTTTGAAGTCGTGCGAGGAATCCAATGGTGTCTAGATGCAGATGGTTTATGTATATGTATGTACATACGTGTGTAGCAAGCAAACAAAACCGAAGGGTGATTTTGCAAATGTGGAAAGAATATAGGACAAAGTTGTAAACAACTCACCTCCATGCTAAGAACCCTCAGCGTTTAATCGATAGCACATACCTACATAAAAAGGCAATTATTATGCTGCCAAATATTTAACTGAGAACAAGAATTAAACACGATAAGAGGTATTTAATTTTTATTCTAGATATATAAAACACCCGAAGCGGTATATGATGAAAGATCTTTCAAGCGCTATAGTCTCGGTCCTCTTCTAATTCAAAGAAAGTTCCTCGCTACTTCGTTTTGTAACTGCGATATGGGGCTCGCCTCTCCTTGCCGACTTTCTTGAAAAAAAAAAAAAAGCAAAACCCGACAGCTGTGAAACAGCTTATCCTAGCTCCCATGCATACGAATTTTTCGTTGCTCTCCTCCCGGATAGGCGTTAAACACGTTTAGCCCCCTTCTCCGGTCTCCATGCATACGGCAGCGGCAAACTGTGGCGAAGAAAATCTTGACCAGAACGGAAAAGCTGCTGGAAAATTAAAGACAGGCGAGTTTATTCCAGAGGACTGTGTGGATGTGAGGACATTAATTAAACAGTGCAATTTGCTAGGAGATGGAGGCGAGTGGGACAGGAGGCGGTGAGCGTTCGCGAGGTTCTTCAAGCTGTCCAAGTGATTCAGGACTACCCGAGGTTGTTAAACAAATCCAACTGATCCCAAACCAAGGGAGTGAGAATCATACCCTTTGAGGTCCCTTTCTTCTGCTTTTGTATCGTCACAAGATGCAGAGAAAAAGATGGTGGAAACAATACGCGAGGAACACCCAATGACTGGTTGGAAGAAATGTCTTTCCTCTCACATTGCTAGTAGATCGTCGTCAAATAAAATAGAATATGTGCCGGAATATGAATGATAGATTTTCCCGAAGAACAGAAAAAGAAAGATCGCTTTAATCATAGGCACCGGTTAGGTGTGCAAGTGATCGAGCGCTTGAATGAAAGATAGTGGGGAGGGGAGAGCAATCGAGAGCGAGAGGGGGAGAGGAGAGAGAGAGAAGAAGCAGAAGAAGGAAGAAAGAAAAGATGAAAGTACGGGAGTGTGTACAGGTGTGTGGATGGCTGCTTATTTTGTATTCCTTGATTTCCAAAGCTGTTTATTGCTACCATTCAATGAATTTAATGCAAAGATGTACTCATACCCTCCTCACAAGAACTGCGACCGACACAAGAAGGCGATTATGTGCATGTCGTGTGACTTGCTGACCCTAATCTGTTTCCTCTTTGCCATCGAAATTGTCGGACTGGTTACAAAACTCAATGCCGCAGACTTAAAGACATGCATATATTCATTGATATTACCAAACAGCATCAACCCCGAGAGTCTCGGTACACATCTGGACAAGAGGACTGTAGTTGTACAGAAACTGCTCGTGGCTGGCCAAGAGCTTGACAAAACAGCCAACAGCCTCGGAATAACTATGACAATAAGGAACTCTACTTAAGAAAGTGATGATGATGATGGTAGTGATGATGATGAGGATGCAGGAAGTCTTGTGATGCAACCAAAAAAGACCACGGTTGTCGTCTAAACAGGACTCTTCATATGCTGACTTTGGGTAAAGCAAGAATAGCCAACCAAACTAATGTTAGCGATGTTAAAGTTCAGATATCGCAGCAAAGAAGCTTAATGATCTTCAAGTAGCATTTGAACATTGCAGCCATCTACCTGACCCCGTTCCCTCCATTACTTTCTATCAAACGGAAGTGGACAAACATCTCATTTCTTCTGTGTCCGCTTGGCGTCCTCAACTATCTTCTTGGCGTCGCTGAATGGCAATGAACCTCCCGTGACCACTGGGCCACAGCCGCCCTAGAGATGAATGAGCTTTCATCACGGAACGAGTTGCCGCTCCGGACTTTGATGGCGGACGCTGACAGCCGCCCCATGGCCGTGACCCGGTGACCTTTTGATGTTTTCGTTTCTTAACGTCCTTGCACCTCCTCTCCGTGTTCTCCGGGACCATAGCTATATCGATGCAGTTTAGTTAGTTTAGTGCAGTTATCACCCAGAGGTAACTATCTGCCTTAGAGGTAAAAAGATGCCTTCGGGATGGCTTCACTTCCATAGACCATCGGTATAGATCGGACGAGATAAACGAAGAACTTTAGGTTATCTGGCGACCTCTGTGGTGATGATCGTTGTGCATCAAGACGACCCTGATGCTTTCAGTCATTAGATAACTCTGTGGTAGTCTTTCCTTCGGCCTATAATTAAATGCTCAGAAGTGTTTGGGCTTCAAGGTTTTTTTGTTGCTTTTGAAATATTTTTTAAACATTTCCTACCGAAATAAATTTGGTATTAAGAGATAGATGAAAGATGAAATATAGTCAGTTGAACCACCGTGACTGGGGAACTGTCGAAGATAGCGGTCTTGACAAAGTGTTGTTAATAGTTGACGCCATGTGCATTCTGGGTGCGAAGTAATCTCGTTACGTCCTCGCTAGACGTCCGTTAAAATCGATGGCAGACGAGATGTAGGTGCGGTAGATGCTGCCGCTACACTGAAGCCTAGACAATTTGGAAAGTTTTCTGAAATTCTATAACAGACAGTTTGAAGATCTACGAAGATTTCAAACTTACGTTTATAAAGATATTTTTCCCCACCAGACTTCTTTCTTCAGAGATATCAAAACCGACAGGAGAGACGTTTGACTCAAGCTTATGTCTCCAGACCTGTCCATGTACCGCGCCGCATGAGATATTGCTTGTCCTCCTCTGTTTCCTTCTTCTCGTCTTTAATGTTTTTCCTCTTTTCAGATTATGCCTGCGATCACTGCTTCCACGAAAACCATGTAAACTTGTGCCTTTGGAAGAATTTACAAAATCTTCATGAAATTATTTTTGTTACCCACTTATAGTCCAATAAGTGTATGTCGAACACTTGCACAGCTGTTGTCTGACTGACGAGAACCACGAAAGGGAAGGACGCAGAGAATGGCTCACCTCCTGGTTCATTATGGCTGACGAAAGGCAGCAAGCTCTCGTGGAGACTAGGTTGCTGGTAAATGACAATGCCCGAAATTATTCAGTCAAAATACTATCATTAATTTTACAATTTTCGTATCTGTTTGAGAGTTGGTTTAGGACAGTGGTGCCCAACCTTTTCTCGCCCGAGGGTAGCAGACCAGACCATTGCGTTTTGCCAGAACCATGACATTAAAAATAAAATTATATTGTGTCTGGTTAAAATGAGCGGCCCGGATGTGGCCCGCGGGCCGTAGGTTGGGCATCCCTGTTCTAGGACATTTTTCATTGATGGCTTTGTCTCAAACATAGCATCAATATTTCTATCAGTTCTGAGCTGGAAACCGGACTTGCATTAGTTTGATCATCAGTGTTTGGTTTCAACTTCTGTTGATTGTGTGACTGCAGGGCATGAGGAGTGTTCTGTCCTCGCTGGTGGATGGAATTCCTTAAAGGTTTGGTAGAGTGAAAATAATAATGGTCCCAGCTCTCTCATTGGCTGTAGGCTTGGCAATATTATATCTCTAGCGTTAGTCTTGATGTCCAAAATATACCTCTTTATGTGTCTACTTATTAGCTGAAATTTTGATAAATAGTATCTTCTGCTGAGCTTGGCTAACTTACTTAAAACTTAAACAAATAACAAATCTTTAAATAGCCATTTGAAGTTTTTCAAAACGAATTACTTCTGTAGAGGGTAGTAACATTTTCTAAGGCCGCACGGACCAAACATGATGTCATGTGACAGTTCAAAAACAAAATCAGGCTGCTACTGAATGATATGTTTTGATTGAAAATACTTAGCATATTATTAAATAATTATTGATTCCAACAGCTAGTCAATAAAAATGTTCCTTGAAGAAAAGAGCAAATAGCGAGCAGATGTCAGAAACTACACCTAGAGACAGAGAAAGCAGGAAGAAAAGAAAGAGGCAAGGCCCAAAAAAAAAAAAAAAAAAAAGGGAAGAAAAAGACGATGGGAAAAAGCAAGAAAATGAACAAAAAAGGAGAAAGGAGAAAGTAAAAGTAAAAAAGAAATAGCAAAAGAAAGAACAAAGGAAAGAATGAAAATTGAAGGACATGAAAGAAAGGAAATACGAAGGACAGAAAACGAAGAAAGAACAAAAGAAGGAGGGAGGGAATATACAAAAAAGACAGAACAAAGGAAGAAAGAAGAGGCTGAGATTTTGGACGAAGGTGAGAGGGTCGATATGCAGTCATCACAACGATGCCATTTTCCCACGACCGACATGTGTAGCCAGTGCTGAAGTCGATGACGAGTTCCGAACTCCTCCATGGGAGCTCACCCTCTTATTTCTACAGAATAAACACAAATAGGTTGCTGGGCATTTTTTTAAGGTAGGACTGTACAAATAATCAAGAGGGGTGGCAGTGAATTGGGGGCAAGAGGGTCAGGAGTGGAGGACAGCAGGGTGGGAGATGGGCGACACTCAAGGGCCATCACCCACCAGAAGAGAGCGAGGGGAGATAATCGATGACGACGCAACAACTGTGAGGTTATTTTCTGCTCTTCCACCCCGGGCTTTGCGTTAAGTAGCTTTTGATGGCTAATGAGAAAGCGGGCTTTGTTGCAAAAAAACAAAAACAAAACTGAATTACTCGACAACGTTTCCCATCTTTGTACCCAAACTCTCCTCGGCACTCAAGAAATATATGCACACACACACACAGAGACTGAGACTTCAAGACTCTTTCTTTACTTAGCAAACTTGGTTCATTTCAAGAGGACAATTATACAGAAAACAACAACAACAACATTTATAATAATATTTTACACAGTGTTTGAGTGTGTGTGTCGGCTCTGTGTGTGGATGAGTTCTGTTCCATGAATGGAAATCTGTGTCTACTGATCCTCAGATATCTGATCTGTAGATGAAAGTGTGACATCGGAAGAAGAAGGCAGGGCTCCGCCAAAACAGAGAGCTTAGTAAGCATGCAATTCAAAAAAAAAAGGGGAATATTTTTCTTAAATAGCTTTAAAAAATAATTTTCAATAGAAACATAAGCAGTCCAACAACTAATGCTTTATGAAAATGAATTTAAAATAAATTTAAAGAAGGCTCGTGCTGCAGAAAAAGTTTCTTTTAACATCGGTGAAAGCCTTAACAAATACATTCGACGTATAAAGACTCTGAGTGGGATCGGAGAGAGAGAGAGGAAAAGAAACAAAAAGAAAACGGCAGGAAACGGACGGACGGACGGACGGACGGACGAACGGACAGACAGACGCGGAGGCTGAAACACCTGAATCTAGTAGCAGATTTGTATCAACACACTGGTAGAGATGAACCTAACCCACAAGAAAATTCATGTCCACATGCACAGAACATATTTTTACCACGATGGTAAGGACGATACCAGAATGTCATAAGACTTAAAGATAAAGATGTCTTACCACAATATAAGTGTTTTTGTAGACTTCAAGTGATGACAGACTGTGGATAACTAATCACCACCCTTCCACCATGTAAAGGATAACTTTTATAACAGTGATGCAGGTTCTCAACTCCAGAAGTTCTCGACTCAGAAATATCTTGCACTCCATTCCCCGGCTGTTAATCTCGTCTGCTTGTCTTGAGGGCACACCCGACCTACCCCAATCCCCTTTTCCCATTGCCACGCATGTCGAGTCGTTGAAGTGCTGGTCATCGCTTGTCTTTCTCCTCTCATCTCAAGTTGATGAAGCAATGAAAGGGTCAGCGAGCAGGGTCCGGGGCCCGCCATACCTGCTGGTCGGCTTGTTTGATGGGTGCTGACAGAAGCTGCTTGTGGAACCCGCCAAGTTCCTCCCACTCGTTGTCTTGATGAATGTCGTTTCGTTTTTGCCTCGGAGGCATGTGGTGAGGCGCATGTGGTGAGGAACAGGAAGCCGGGTGATGGAGAGCGCGCGCATGCCAGTCCATGACTAATGAGAACTGTCAGATTCTTTTGTTGCCTGTCATGTGCTGTCGTCTGCTAAATATTTCTACGTAATTCACAGTTTGAGCTTCAGCAGCTGTCGGCCTTCTGTTTGTTTGTTTATTTTAAACATGAACTGTTCTACACGAAAACGGTTGATTAGACGCGCTGTGACGATGTCGGGGTGGATAACGGGTATGTTAGTTCTTGGAACATGTGTTAGTTACGTATAAACACACGAACATTCAAGTCACTCAAATATACATGTTAACACACACACAGAGAGTAATTGTGTTCTTCGTTCATTCATATTGTTGACCGATAAATAAAATATATTTTTGAAGAGTCTTGGTTATTACATAACTAATCCACATGATCATATTATATAACTGTAATAACTACATGAGATTAAATAATTCCATGATGTAATTCTATTACATAGCTGCATGATATAATGACAGTTGATAACTACATTATATCACTTAGTGTCAATGGAAATGTGTGTCCACTGGCGATGTTATCCAGTAAGAAGAGGCTCGAACAATAGTCATCAAGTAGAGAGTGGTTGCTACCACCGTGCGACAAAGTATGAACACTGCTTATTCCACACAATCTGTGACAAAAATTGTCATCTACAAATACGAAAACAAACACAAATATCTTTATTCATCGTTTTCCAGAAACTGTTGTCTGTCGACAGTAACATTACAACATCACCACACCTAAAACACCATCACAGGCTATAAAAGAATCTGTGAACAATCCTGCTGTCATTCAAAATAGGAAAATAAGGAGAAAGTCTGATTAAAAATAGACGCTTTGGCAAGAAAGCAAGTAGCTTGATCATCTGCTTTCATGTGCAAGTCCTATCTCTTAGTTGTTTACATAAATGACTGCAAATAAAGTATGGTTGGAGCTCTAGGAACTCTAAGCCCACCGATTCTGTCTGTGTTTTTTAATGTTAATCATGTTAGAGTGGGTGTGAGTCGTGGGTTAAAACTGCAGTTTGTTGATCATCTTGTCTCTATGTCCTTCTGTACCCTTCTAACCACCCTCCTGCTTTTTATGTTTGTGTGGTTGTCCTGAGTTTTGATGTTGTCACTATGACACTACTACAGAAGTCCTGATGGTCACACAATAAAAGTGTAAAATATTTGGACAGGTTGTGAGTGTAGATGAAAGCATCTCATCTTCTCATGTTATTGACGGTTTTTACAATCGAGACGAAGCTGAGCTAAAAGAAAGACTCAAACACACAAAGGTAAACTATTAATAGCAATATTTAAAGGCCTAGTGGGGTGCAATTTCTTTTTCTAAACACTGTGCAAAGATCAGTGAAAGAAACTATTCCCTCATTTCTGGGTAAATACTCAGTTCTGTTTTTGAAAAGAACGACTACAAAAACATACACAGAGGTCTATACGAGGACATTATTATTCTACACAAACAGCTTTAAAGCAGGAAAGGGTCAGACGTAGGAGAGCTGGGACCATAATTTTTATTGTGTTTGTTTACAAAGGTGACTCCACAAGCTTGAAGTCTGTCTGTGCATGGTTGTGTTTATATCTTTGTATTTCGAGAATAGAAGAGGTTATTTAAATAGTACCTTGTACTGAATTTTCTTCAAACGTAAGAAAATAAATTGCACCCAACTTGACCTTTAAAGAAAAAGTTAAAACAAAAAAAAGGAACGATAAGACTGGAAGAAGCTGCAAGAGAAATATGATGATGAGGAAGATGAAGGCATGACGATAGACAGGCACTAATGGAAAAAATAAAAATTCAAATAAAATAAAAAGACAAACAAATATAGAAGGAAAAGCACGAAAATAAAAAAAGAAGGAAGAGATTAAAATACACAGACTGAAGGAGAATGTAAAAAAGGTCAAACAACAAAACATAGATGACGGAAATGAAGGAGATTTAACACGGCACGATCGGTCACAAAAAGGTATTGCAAGTAAACCCACACGATTTAACAATTTAATATATATATATAATATTTTTTTAAAGCTCTATTACAATGTCATCGAAAAAAAGAGGGGATGGTGAACACTGGTGCATCGACTTTGAAGGAGTGCTAGGAGAATAGTGACAATAGAGTGTGAGACTTACTGAAAACAAAGATATACAAGAACTTTCTGTTTACCGCCTTTGACCACAAATTTCATGCCTCTTGGAAAAATGCTTGGAGCGATTTATTAGAGAGCATAAATGCATAAAGCACAGGACATGTTTGATGTGATAGGTGGGAAGGTTGCTTGGTGTCAATGGGCGGATATATTCTGTGAACAAAACACCTTCTGAGATACGGTTTTTGTTACTGAATCCCCAGGTAGCAAACACGTTGCACTTCTTACCTTCTCTTTGTAGTTTGAACACCTTGCTTTGGCTGTGTAGTAAGATTACAGTTGCAAAGTTTGAGCTATGAGCTGGCTGCATGTCGAGGGTGACTTCAAAAAGATGGGTTGCATGGCAGAGTTTAGGGGACTAACAGGAAGTAAAATAGGTTTAATTAGTGTGAAAAATACATAAGAAAGGGTTTACAAAGAAAGGCGTTTCAGATTTATAATGCGGCAAATGGTACACCCTTGTCACCTACGATAAAAATTATCTTTACTTTTTTACCTGAAAGGTAAAGGAAACCTTCTTTGCAACAAATTAGACAACAACATGTTACAGCTGCTCTACAACACGGTACAGCTGCTCTGCTACATGGTACAGCTGCTCTACAACAACCACCGCTTCAATGGCTTTTTCATTCAGTAATTCATCTTCAATCTTTTTGATTTTATATTCATTTCTTGGTAAGAGGGAGAAGAGAAAAGTTTCTAACAGTAGGTGATAATAAGATAAAAGGTTAGAGGTGATTTGACTCCTGATTGCAACAACGGGAGATGTCTAGCCAGCAAGAAAAAGCAGGAACACAAGACAAATGTGTATTGTATGTGACTCAGTCATGCATCTTACAGAAGACAGGAAGAGCAACAAACAATTTCAAAATTAAAAAAGGGTTATTTTATAATTGTAATAGAAGAATATAGACTTTTTCTGAATTTTGGAGCTTGTATTCTGGATATCTCAGAGAGGATGAATGTAAAGAGACTCTATTACAACTTCCAGACTGTATCAACATACTTATATTATTTCATCATTGTGCTTCCTTCGCGGGACTGAACGATGATTCATCAAAATGTCTTCTCGATTAGAATAGACAATGAATAGAATAGAACACGCAAAGTTCTTAAAGTAAACAAAATTTCTGTATACAACACGCACAGTACCTACATATTTACACAACCTGGTTGTCCGTCATAAAGATATGATTACACTTTTCTCTCTTATCTATCATCCATTTGCTCATCAAGAGAGTGCGTGTGTGAGAGAGAGAGAAAGAGAGACGGAGAGAGAGAGAGGGAAAAATGCAGGGTGCACACGGGAGTCAAGATCTGTAACTGAGATTACGGGTGGATGACACATGTTTCGATTTGACTTGCTTATTATAAGAACTATAAACATGGAGTTCTGACACAGGCCATCACATGCCAACCAAAGTTTTTTTCAGGTGCAGCAGAGTTGCAGAAGCCATGTTGCCGTGGCAATACGGGGGATGCCCGTGATCCCGCTGACTTTGGCTGGAGTTGGAAAACACCAGGCGGCAGCAAGTCTGGCTTGTCAGAGGAAGATGAGAGAGAGAGAGAGAGAAAGTCGGCTTTTGCTTCTGCGTTTGAGTTCATTGCAGTGGTTGAGAAGTTCTTTCGATGACGGTTCTGAGTAAGTAAATCTTTACATTGGCCACAGTGAGAAGACCCGACTGTTTGTGCAAACTTCTTAAAGGCTAACCTGCGCGCAAACTGAGTTTCACGTGACTGGGGTTAGTTCATTAGCAGATGCTGATTCTCGTAATCTAAACAAATAATTGTGTTCTATTCAATAAGTACAACCAGCAACCTAACATTCAGACCTGTGTTTGTGCCACCTCACAACAGTAGGATTTGTTGTTAAATCGCGGCCTCCAACATTTTGCATGGGAGCAAGACGTCCTCTATCCCTACACCACCATCACCAGCTCTTAAAATAATCATGACCAAATTTTTGGTCATAAGTTAAAGATATCGGTATGTTCTATTAATCAGCCTACAAAATTTGTGAACGAAAAATTGTGTGTTCAAAACGTTTTTAACTACTGATTGGGTCAATGTGTGATGTTTGTAGGCGTTTGTCTCGAGAACGGAATGGAGTGTATTCACTCACATTTGAAGAAACAGTCTCTTGCTCTGAAATTTACCTAATAAGTAGACAATCTTTTTCATGGAGAAATGAAAACATGGAGACACGTAGGAACAGTATCTTGAACTAAGTTTTAGTCAATCATCAGAAAAATTGCTCCCCACTATACCTTTAATCACAGGTTTCACTCGGGTTAGCCTTTAACCAAATATCGGTGTAAACATCGCCATTAAAGTGGATATATATAGTCAGATAAATGTTACTCGCTGAATACTGAATGAGTTTAGTGATAAGAATGACTTCAACAACACGTGAAAATCTAAGATGCTGCATTTATTACCTACCTGTACTGTTGTAAGACAGTTCTGCTCTTGTAATTACCGTAAATTTCGGTCTTTTGAGCCCACCTGTATATAAGCCACACCCACTACATTTTATCAGACTGTTGTCATTATAGAAAGGCTGGATAGTAAACAACGGGAGCTACTTACCAAAATTTGTGACAATTCTGGGGCCTAGACTGTCACACCTCAAACATGTTCTATGGAAAAGATACTCAACAACTTTGTCATTCAGTCCAAGGCATTGAGGGATTAAATACATGACAAACCACGACTGCGAGACCGATTGTGTTTGTGATGTAGCTAAGTGTCCTTAAAGTTAAACTATAGAACACTCAAACATCTTCCTCTACCCTGTCCATCTGACAATAACTATTTCTCGGTAATTCACCTCGCACTGTAGTGTTCCTGTACGCAACTAACCTCAAAGCTCTAGCATCCCCAAGATGAGAAGATATGGATTTGAGGGATTATTACCCTCCAGACTATGTGCTTACACATCTGTAGGAGGTGCTGGCCAGGCTGAAAAGCTGTATTAAAGATCGCCACAACCTGAGATTAAAAACAAATACAGCAACAGCTCGACACACGCGCCATCTATTGCCTTCTCCCAGTTGTCGTCTGCTGTGACGAGATGTGCAGCTGCTCGATGGCGGCGCAGCTGCCGGTGTTTGCACTCAGTTTCTGTCTTTGCCGGCTCGAGTGTTGAAGATGACCTCGCAGGCCAGCTTGTAGGATTATACCTGGAGCTTCTCTGGGTGGGTTGGGTGAGGTGGGCATAGAATTGAGTTGAAATCAATGTCTGTACATCCAAGGTGCGCAATAACACAGACCCCCCTTGACGTGGGGATCAGGGTAGGGACGTTCAAACCTCAACCTTTGTCAAACGGAAGAAAGGGCGCTGGTTGGACGATATTTTCAAGGCTTATTTATTTATTTATTTAGTTATTTTCGTAACAGTCTTACGAACTGACTTTGTTTAGTACTTTTAACACGAAAAGCTTTTAACAAATCTTTTTGCACATTTACAAATATTTAAAGTATTTTAAACTTTTAGAGATATTTATCCATAACTCTCATCTAATCTCTAAATTTTTTCAACTTAATTCTGAATATGCTTATTAAATTTATGTCTGTGACGGGAAGACCTGGGTTTAATTAAAAATAACACTAAATAAAAATACATCTCAATTTCCTGTGAAAAGGTTGGAGGGTAAAAACTGCTTACAAACATAGGCAAATGTAAACAAATATGCTTGAACAATTGTTTATAAGAGGTTTTAAATTTAACATCAGTCATGCACCTTTTGTATTATTTGTGTAACATTTTGTTTTAACTCTTTCTTTTTGAGAGATTATTTATATTTAAAGAGTTATTTAGACACATCAGTCTTGCTCTTGCAATTAAATTAATGAATAAATAAAAAATGAAAAAAATTAATGAATGCGAAAGCTAATTCTATACTTTTATGGTAATTTCTGCTAACATGTAGAATCAAAAATTCATTTTTTTGCTTATCAATGTCAAGGTGTAAGCTCCGTTTTTTGGTCAAGAGTGTTTTGTTGGAGTAACAGCTGGTTCCTCCTCCTAACTTCGGTTCGAATCTTTGTCTCCATCTTTACACTCTTCATTCGAGTGAGCCTCCAAGTCCGTTTGCAAATAGAGTTAAGGTGTAAGTGCCTTCATCCTCTTAGTCTCGGCAGGAAATAAATGTGCACAGAATGCAAAAGTTCGCGAACACAAGAGTGCGGGCGCTGAGAGACGGACATTAAATGATGCTGAGTGCCTCCGGATCATCCATGCACCGCACGTGCAGACGATATCGCACGTGGCTCCGTCAGCCTCCACTTGAAGCATCCAAGCTGACCACAGACACTTCGCTCACTCAAGATGGATTCTGGACAGAGCAGGAGGACCAGTTAATCGGCCGGCAGGACAGTGACTTTTAAAAATTTGGCCCAGCAGTGTCTAGCATTATCAATATGGAAGTCTACAAAATATTTTGTGTAGTCAGTCAAAGATGAGCACAGTGCAACAATCACTGATGAGTTTTGTCGGAGGTTATAAATATTTCTTTGTGACTATGTCCTTTGAAGATGTTGCACCGCTAAACTCCAGGGAAATGTGTTTACACCACGTCAATCTACAACAGCGCTTAAAGCAAACCTTGTAGCGGGGGACGAATCTTTTAATCACAGAAGATCCAGAAATTTTAATGCAGTGCTGGGAAAAGATAAGTCTTTGATGGCTGCTCACTAGCCGGCAGAAGACGGGCCTGCTGTGTACAGAACCACTTGAAAGAGCATCTCCAGCACAAAACCCCACAAGTTTGTTGCGATGGTTGGCGCAGTAAGCGCGTAAATTGGCATCGATAACAGCGCCCCCCTGCGCCATCTTTTCCCTCTGTCCTCACCATCAGAGGATGTGGGATTCTCACAGTTCACAACACCAAACAGTCTAGTCCGGTTTAAACAGTTGTAATGACACGCTAGCCATTACTATTATTGCTGGATACAGAATTCAAAGACAGCAAGCCCCACGATCTGCTCTTGGCAAATCCTATCATCTTTTTTTTGTCCTACTTAAAAGAAGAAAGTAAGAGGGATGTTAAAAAAGTGAGTTGTTATTCGTTTTCGTACTCGCGAGAGGTGGAAGAGAGTTTCAGTTGATGTCATGATCGTGGAAGTGCTCAGGTGAAGGGTACTCACTTCAGGATTAAAGGCCAGTGATGGGAGCAGTTAGCCACAGAATTATGTGAGTTCAAGTGTGACACAGCTCTTAGCACGGAGAGAAGAACCTGGAGGCGCCATGGCGGGTTCTGCACACAGGTCTGAAGACATCTCAAAGGGCATACCAATTCCCTCAGTCACTTCTAGCTATGCAAATCACACATGTTATTTTTTCTTATAAGCAATTTCGTACCCCTCCCTCAAACACTGAGTTGTCGGCTCCATGATGCTAGATGACAGGTGAGAGTGGCTGCTACTGACGTCACAACACGATGGAAAGGTGAACGAGAGCTGTGATGGTGTCGGTGACGAGTGCTTGTGGAGAAGGATTCTCTTGCTGTAAGCAAGTGGCAAAAGAAGAAGAACAAAACGGAAATGAAGAAACAAATATACAAAAAAAAAACCCAAAAAAAACCAACAACAACAAAAAAAAAACAAAAAAACAAAACAAAACAAAACAAAAACAAAACAAACAAAACAAACAAACAAACAAAAAAAAAACAAGAAAGAAGAAGAATGAGAGGAAGAACAAATAAAAAGAGAGTTAAAATTTTTTATTGTGTGTTCTTCTTCTGCTTCTGTGAAAGACCCTTAACTCTCCGGCTCATAGAAAATCCTTCATAAGCAGATCACACGGTTACTTTGCTCACATAAACAGATAAGAAAATTATCCAGCTTATACTCATCCCATTGACTACGATGTGAATGTCCCAAAGTTTTATCCTGTAATGAACGCGGGTCTTTGGTAGGAAAAAATTAACAGAAAGAAATTAAGGATAAACATAAATCCTGTGTGAGATGGAAAACAGGATCTCTCCGTTTATAAAACTCAACGAGAAACGCAAAAAATCTTCACAAATAAGCGGAATGACCAAATGACAGCCTCAACATTTTTTGCCACATTTAAGGTTCCAAACAAAAAAAATATAAAAAAGTTATACACCAGAGGATAAATCAGTTCTGCTTGCTCGGGCCGGATCATCGATACCCAGATACGTTCTTCTTCGTCTTCTGTAAGGAGGCAGACGTGAGACTGGAAGGGACGAGGACAACCCATTAAAACTCACGCTTGATTACACACGTGTGTATGTATGTGTGTGTGAGAGAGAGTGAGGAGAGTGAGTGAGTTTGTGTGATTTTTGTATATTTCTCAGCAAAGTGGTAAATGCTGTACCCGTCGGGTAAGAAGAATTCCGTTGAAGACCTCGGCACACAAGTCTGGAGCTGAAAGATGTGCGCAAAAAAGCATTGAACCCCGCAGTCGCCGCACCAACGAGAGTGTCGACATTTCACCTTGTGGGAGAAACGGACGTGGCATCATCTGGAAAGATATTCAAATCCCAGACCAAGCGGCCTCTTTTGATGCACGTCACACCCGCCCCTGCCTCACCCAATCCGCGTCTTCGGGCAGCCGGGCTTCCGTTTCGAATTCGCTGGCAACTGTGTCGTCTGCTGGACTCGCTCATCCATCAATTTGCTATCGCGGTTTGCAACGCCGAGTTCTGTGGGCATTAGTGCGATCTTCATTGCTGCTGGCATGGACAGGCCGCCACCAGCTCCACCAGTCGGCCACATGTCGACACGAATGTCATTAGCGCCAGACTGAAAGCGCGGCCAGCTCCGCCATGTTAGGAGCAGATAAGTGCCGAGACTTTTTTTTTTCCTTGGGTTGTCGGTCGCTTACGTCATCTGCTTGCATTATTTGCATTTAGAAATATTGAACAGTCTTTTACCTAGGTCGCTGTAAGAGATTTCTTATTCTGAGAGAAACTAGAAAAATCTCAACTTTTACTTTTCATCATCATGAAATGGAAGTTGGAACTTTTCCATTTACCAACTGAAAAACCAGAACCAGAGGACACACACTAAGAAAATTGTACTTTAAGTGTGATTAGCGAAAATACTTTTAAATGTTCTGTTCACTTAACCGACTTTCATGAATTCAATTAGTTTTTAGCTGTGTAATTGCATGCTTGCACTTTATAATATTGAGTAGATGTGGTATGAGAGTGAGTGCTGTGAGAAACTAATGTCAAGTCTTCACGTGCATCCCAGTTTTCATTGTAACAAGAGTCTTTGAGAAAACCCGACAAAGCAACTATAAGCCTACTCGACAGCATGACATTGTGCTTCAGCACCAGATGTGTGGATGTGTATACATGTATAAAAACTCCTGCCCTCAGTGCCCCGCAAAAACCCCGCCTCAGGCCACGTGACTTGTGAACCATCAGCAGCTTGCTGGCGACGGAGGCATTCCACACTGAAGGTCTTGCATCTGGGCGGAAGTTTGTCTGACTGTGTCAGCTGAAGGCACGCGTGCTGCAGTCTTATCACTTTACAGTTTATTAAACTACCACCAGATGCAGCCAGCGCCGCCTGGGAGACGGCAGCTACTCAGTCTCGTGAAGTCTCGTGTAATCTCGTGTAGTCTCGTGTACACGCGATTTTTGTGGCAATCGCTCTATCGTCCAAACGAAGTGGAAGAATGACGTCACGCAGCCACTTGTTGGTCGGTCGCAGCCAACAAAACAATAACAAGATAATAAAAAACATGAATAGGAATACATACAAATATTAATACAAAAATCGCACGTTCATGAAAACACACGTAAACACGAACGAATGACTGACTAACAGCAAGCAGGCAGTTCATGTACAGATGTAAATAAAACCTGTTGGCAGGAAAGCAGTCGGCGATGGCCGGGTGGGATCCTGTGTCTGTGTACAGCAGGTGGCCCCTCTCCAAACCTATGGTGTGGAGTTGTTATACAAACCTCAGGTACCGCTCCACTTTCAATGTAAGCCCCGATCGCAACAGTCGTGTAGCTCGACATCCACCCGTGGGTGAGCGGGTGCGGACAAGATGCGCAGCAGATGGAATGACTGGAGTCTTTCTTCTCTCTCTCTCTGTGTCTAATTTCCAAGCATGCGAGCACCTTAAGGTACTGCGGCTGGAGAGCCAGTAGGGTAGAGACTATTGTTGTACGGATAGAAGGTCTTGAGTTTGACACAACATTTTAACAAACTAAACCCTAACTATTCCCCATCCCAGCAAATGCTAACACCAATCCGTTAATAATCATTATGTCTGCAGACAGCTACAAATGTGTAATATTGTCAAAGGGCAAAGGGGCGATAACTCCAAGACCTTATATTTCCAGACCGACACATCTTTCAACATGCAACGATAAAAAAACATGATGCAGACGTATCATCGCTAATGGCAACAGTTCATTTTCCTTCTCGAAGCAGGTGGGAAAGGAAGGAAATATGAAAGGTTTTCAGGGTTAGAAGTCTTGTGAAGGGTTTGAAGTGAGCAGACATTAGGGGCCCTGCGTGAGGGAGCCGGTGGCCTGGCGCTCCGCCCGACCAAGGTGAGCTCTGCTGCTTTTAATGGCAGCACCAGGCTCGGCTCACACACTTCCCCCATTGTGCCCGTTAATCGTGCTGCCAGACATCCTCTAATGGAAGCTGCACGTTGGTCGAGGCCCAGTGGTTACACTTTCTCTTCTCCTCAAGCTCGGCAGTCTGGAGTCGGAGGGATGTGGTCGCTGTCGTAGTGCGCCATTGTTAGGCACGACACCAGCGACAGCTCACCGATTGATCACAAGCGTTCGCCTTCTCAGTCCCTGGCGATGGTCTTCACAGTTAAATATTGTCAGGGGCGAGACCGTCACCCCACGGGCATATATATCTCTGGACTGCTTGGCAGACGAATGTTTCCCCGCTTTAACTTCGAGAACGAGGCCTAAGCACTAATTTCGCTTCCGGTTTAGCCATCAACATCACGAAGAGCGAAGGATGCGAGCTTTCTTGCTGACTGGGGTACATAATGTCAAAATTTATGGTCTGTTGTGTTTTCAGTTTTCTTGCTGAGGGAAGAGCAGGTCGAGGATTTGCCAAAAATAACATTTATTGCAAGTCTTTTGTTATCTTTAAGAATTTTATCGCAGTTGTCATTATTAAGCTGTGGAATGGTTTGCCGAGAATAAAACGAGAGATTTAGAGTTTCTTTCGTGTTAGTGCCAGCAGTCCATAAATATACATCCATATACATCCCACTGTCTTTTTCTACCCTTCCCTAATCCTATTACCCTCTCATATTTTCAGTCATACATTCATTCTCTTCTTTCTTCTTTTCTCCTCCTTATCATTATTCTTATTCTGCTTGTTGCCCTTTTGTGTTTAAGTTCTAGTTCGACCTGTTGTTTCAGGAAAGATATTTCATCTATTGTTGCCTTTGTACCAGAGTTAGCTGCCCTAATACCACGGTTAGCTACGCTAATTTTCTGAAATGAGTAAAAGACTGTTTACAGTTCTGCTAACCTTCCTGCATCTTCTAATTTTATCAGGGTGCACTAGCGAATGTTATTAGCATGACATGCAGTTGTTTTTCGGATTAAAATAAAGGTTTTTTTTGTGCAATTACACATTAAAACTTCTCAAAAGTTAGAAAGTGTTTTCGGGACGGATCATAGCCCCACTGGTGCCGCCATAGACACACTCCATGACCCGCTGACATTCACAAGCGGTGCTTTACTGTCATCAGAAGATCTGGCCACTGTTTCCCTGTGGCCTTTGGCTTGCCATTGGCAGTCTCATCATTTTCAGACCAGCATAACCCACCTTTCTTTATGCCAGTGTAAATAATACTAGATCCTCCACAGAGGATGGGATCAGAGGAATCCCCTGTCGACCGTTGTGTTGTGATACAATGAAAAACTACTCGAAAAATGTGATCAGAACCGCATGAACTGGTTGTAGTTATAGCAGTCATTGTTTTTCATGAGCAGAAGATTAGTCAGGCATGACAAGCCAGACATTTCTTCAGAAGGGGAATACACAATAACAACGGTAACTGCCAAATAACGGATCCACTGCCAGTGAGGACAAGTTATTGTCACTCACATAATACAGACAATCTGTGTTTACAGTCCCGCTTCTTATCTCTTGAACCAATCATAAAAAGAAGCACACTGATGAAATAAGAAAATTATGTTAAAGCACTGAGCATACACATCTCATTTTCTTAACACAAAGTGACTTTATTGCTCCCACTGGCACTCTGATACAAATAACAGGACGAAACAGGAATTTTTGCTTGCAGTCGTGTAAAATGTTACTTTACCTTATTTGTTACTTACAAATAAATATTAAAAAAATTACAACAAAAGATGCAAATTTTTTTCAGAATAATTTTAATATGTGATCAGGCGGGAAGGTTGAAACCGGAAGTACGACAGCAAACGCCGTTCAGTTGGTCGATCTCAACTGCTTTAAAAATTGATCAATGATGAAGTTTGGCAAATATTTTAAATATCGGTTATAAACACATGAAAAACCTTCTTAGTTCAAACATTCATTTATATTTGTCCAGCTGAGAGCTGCCGTTAATGTGTATTCGTTTCCATAGAGACGGGGGCATGACACAGAAAGCCATCACTTCAATAAATGTCGATGATTAGATGATCTACGTGCAAACACCACGTGACCGGTGCATTAAAGAATGATGAGAATGTACAAATCATGAGGGAGGACAAAGGCAATTTAGGTGTCAGCAAAAGTGAGCACACTAAAGTGTACCAGCATCTTGATCATCAGGACAATAAACAAAGTTGGCCAGCGTGAAGACAAAAGCCTTTGAAAGTTCTCACCGGAAGAACGGAAGACCATGATGACGAGACCAAATATCGGGCAGGATATTTATGTCTTCGAACCTAGTCTAAACGGTTCTTTTTTTTTTGAGTGGAACTGCGCTGATGCCTCCATAAAGATTGGGAAGCATTAGTGAAGAGAAGAAGCGAAAAAGATAACGATAAAATGAGGACACAATAGTAAATAGAAGAAGATGCTGGAGCCTCAAAGTGGGTCAGCGTGTAATAGCCTTTGCTTTTCTTGCTGGTTTTATTTTTTTTTAAAGCTCAACAACCATTGGAGCGAATCTAAAACCTTCGTGAAATCGATGTTAATGCATTAGTGGGTACGCTAATTGCTTACATTTCCTGAGTGGCATCCTTATGTTCCATACAGTAAACGAAAACGAGTTTCGTTTCAAGAAAGCATTATTTTGATTCAAATTTTATAATCAGAATATGTTAAAGATTTTTTCGAAGCGGTTTTTAGGTAAATACTTTTTCAGTCGCATTTATACTGCACTCCAGAGCGCTGATACCCCGGGTGGCATCACAGTCGACAACTTCTATAAATCTCACGACTTTTACAGAAGATTTTGAACAGACTTGTCAATCAAAGACTTCGAAACAATTTGTAATTTCTTTGTCGAAAACATTGATGAAGTCCCAGAATATGTAGTTCAAGATTCCCGAAGTTCATAAGACCAGATAGACTTTTTTTCTGTGTTTGTCTCCCTCACTGTTATCTCACTTGGCTTTGGTGTCGCTTTTACTTAAAGTCGTGCTTACTTTTCACATCTTTGAGACTTCTGGTTCGCATCCCCCGTATCCCAGTATTTTTCCTTTCCTAGACCTGAAAGGGCAAGTTCGAGACAGAAGATATCCAGAACCCAGTCAAATAAATATAATCCTTTAAACAAAATTTCATAATTCGAGTTAGTAGAAAAAAACATGGGCTAATAGTTTGAACACTGTAGCAGTGTACGGATGGATGAGATCAAATGATGTTAGAATGACAAAAAATTATGAAGCATAAACTGTTTAGACTGAACAATCTGACGATGATAATAATAATCATTATGGCTATACTAGATTACTAATACACGATTTCATCCCAGTTTGTGGATACGCAATAAAACTAAACAAAAATTTCCAAAAAAGATATTTCTTCGGCCTCGGTATTTTTTTTCCTGGGCAACATCGTTTCACATTCTAACATGCTATTTTCAGCCAGGAGAAAAAGGTTGGGTTACAATAAATCCTTTTTGCAAGGGGTACACAGTATCCTCCATTTCCCCTTACCCCACTCCCCTGAGCACCCTTCCCACCACCGCTAGTCATTTTTTACGTGGCGCGCGCAGTAACGGCCTGCTGCTGCTGCTGCTGCTGCTGTTGGTTGCTAGCTAATCTCTCAAGTGATCCTTCTCTGTAACTGTCGTCTGGCAACCTTTAGAAAAGACCGGAAAGGTGCCTGGTAGCATCGACAAGACGGATTTTTGCGTCTATGTCCTCCCAGAACGACCGTCCACCACCCACGATGTATGTGTGCGTGTGTGCGCTCTCGCGTGCGTAGGTGACGTCCATCCAGGCAGCCAACACAAGCTGTACCCCGGTCACCATGGTCACCAGCTCAGCATCCAGGCTTCGGGAAGGTAGTTAGACATTTGATGTCAAGTCTCTCCACCGAATTCCTTTTGGGTCATCTCTCATCGTCCATCCACATGAATTAATAGGTTTAGCGAAACATCGTTTTAACGGGTCATGACACCATCAGACGCCATTTTTGTCTCCAGAATGTGTGAAGAGTATACTGATCACTTGTTTACTGTTGTTCTTGGAGTCCAAATCTCTGTTGTCTAATGTATTTACAAGTAATGGTAATGAGTTTCGGGTCGGCGAATTCATAACAGCTGCAGAAGTCGGAGTTAGCCATCAAAATGGCGAGTCCATTAAAGCACAGCCAGCTGCTAATCTAGGTTTTAGTTACCAAGACAACGAATCCATTAGAACCTAGTTAGCTGCTAATCCAGGCATCAGCTACCAGGACGCTCGTGTTTTCTCAGTAGACAAGCAAACTTAAAGCCCACTATTTATGGTCTAGAAGTCCTAACTCCAGGCGGTATAGTTTCTACGAACATGAGACAAAATGGTTCTCCCAAAACCAGTAACCATGTTGATGCCATTGTGGGACATGCTTCGCAAAATTACACAATAAAGCGGATGTTTCTTGAAAAGCAAGTTACAGCTTTCACTGGATGATGACAACAAGACTTCGTACAGCCGTCACATTTGTATTGAATAAATTGGAAGTTTTTCTTTTTTTAGAAAGAACATCACAACTGTCAGTGAACAGACAATCATTTCAAACTTTTACGAAGTTCTAAAGTCCACTAAAATAGACTGGACGAAACCTCCAGAAGTGTGAGCCAATGCAAAAGCAGTTGGTTTTTCTGAAATAAAAATGTTTTCGAGTGGCCAGGGGTAATAAAAAGAGATGGTACTTCCAAAAAAAAAATCCTATGGTCCCATTTATTTAAAAAGAAAAGAAAGAAACACAGGAGAACCCCATATACAGACGAACTAGTGTTGAACCTACCCTGCGCGTGGGAAGCCCTCTGGTGACTGTCATGGCGGTCTGGTCAGGGTTAGCCACTCAGACATCACTCAGCATAATACAGCTGAAATCATGGCTGAAAAGTTGGGGAAAAATGAAAAATGGGAATATTTATAATTGTTTGGAATATGTGTGGGATGTTACGAGTGTTCGTGCGTGTATGTGATTGTCCATGTGTGTGTGCGTGTGTGCGTGCGCGAGGATGTTAGTATGGGAATGTTATGATGTATTAATGTCCGTGTGTGTGTGTGTGAGAGCGTGTATGTTTACTGACGGGTGTGGCATTAAAGGCAGATGCTGAAGGTAACACCAAAAAACAAAAAACGAAAAAAAAACTTTAAAAACCTCACACAGCATCAGAAGCAAACTAGCGCAAGTAAGATAATGAGGCCGAGAGTGCTATAAGCATGTTTTTGTTGAGACTTTACAGCGGTGCGAGATGAAAGGCTTGTGGATTACGGCGGTTAGGCCCTCGAGTAAAGAGGAGGGGCATGGCGAGGGAGGACATGAGGTGGCATCATACGATTTCCTTACGAGAAGCAGGCGGAAATCCATCAAATATTTCTTACGGCCATGTTCAGGGTTTGTACGCGGCCTAATCGACCGGCCGGAGATGTTGAAGGGAAACGAGGCGAGAGAATCCGGGTTTTCTTCAAAATTAAAACTGGCTTTCAATGACATTATTCATCTCTTGCTCAATAAAAGTTGTTTACTGTCAGGGAGGCATAAAATACGACATTTAGAAATTAAAAAAAGTGTTTGGGGAAGCAAACATGCATGGAAGGAGGCAGGGAGAAGAGAAACAGAGTTAGAGAGAGATGAGACAGTAAGCAAGGAAGAGAGAGAAAAAAACAAAGTTAGAGATAGAGAGACAGAAGGAGAGAACGATAGAGAAAAAGCGAGAGAAAAGAGAGAATTAGAAACTCGACTTCACTGAACTAAGGAGAAAGAGGGAATCTGAAAAAGCGACGAAAGCTCGTGAATTAACGGACGTCACCTCCATCACATCTCAGCCTCTCTCTCGCACTCAAACTCCAAAATATCTCACACTCTTACTGAAACAACACATTTCAAATTCTACTCCAAAGCACCCCAGACTCTTACTCCAGAATATCTGAAAGTATTGTACAACTCCTCCCACGTTCTAAAACGCATTGACTACTTTCAACAAGTTCTCGGAGTTTTCTCGGAGAATCACACGTTAATTCGTATCTAATCCCAGTGCATCTTTCTTTATCCCTCTCCGTTTCTTCTTTATCTTTCCACTAGTTCGGTGTTCTACACAAAGCCAACACTCATTTGGTTTCTGCTCAGAAGGTGGGTGCACACTACCCTGAAGAATGCCTTTCTTTGAAGAAGGAAGAGATTAACGGGTGACAGGTCCATTGCGGACTCAGGTTTCTCTGCCATTTACAACAGGTCCCAGGGGTTGGTCAACTTTTGCTGTTTTTAAACAGTACAAGTATTAAAGGTAACATAAAAAGCATACCTGCCCCCAGGAACATGTCTCGAGGTACACAGTCCCACCAAGAGATCGAGCCATTGACATGTTCACCGCACGCAAATAACTGAAACAACGTTAAAATCTTTGAAAGTTTTTTTTTTAAGAGACATCAAAGTTTTAAAAAATAGAGCTAAAAATGTACAAGTGTTATGCAAACATAAAGAACAGAAAGTGTAACAGGGAGTTTCAGGGTTCCTGACTATAACAACAGCTGTCCAAGAAGTCTAGCAAGCTGTCTGATCATGTGTATTACTGGACTGCTGGCAGACAATTTTTTCCAGTTAACTACTAAAACGAGGCAGGTGTGTACAAAGCTTCCGGTTTATTCAAATTCTTTGTTTAGACTAACAGTGGAGAACTTCGCAAAAGGCTTAAGTGTTGGTCTTGGCAGACAGACAGCAGTCCACCCACACATCCCTTGTCTGGTCAAAGCAAAGTTACAAAATGCAAAGTAAGACATGCGTCACGTGACAAGTACTGTTACACTGCAGTACCTTCAACCTTTCGTCGCAAATAGGAATTGATTTGCTTTAGGAACTCCTAACCACTCACACCTCGCCACACCCCTCGTCCAAATAAAGTCACTAAATCAAATCACCGCGAAGACTACTAAAAAAAGTCAATTGAACCTAAAGAAATTTGATAAAGTTAATGGTTTGATCGCAGATTTACTAGAAGTGTTTATCTTGTCAGATACACTGAGAAATTTGTAATGAACTTCCGCTGTTTAGCTGATTGAAAATGTGTTTAGAAAAAAGCAATTCTTTTAGAAAGCTGGAGCACCAATTCCTTATACATGAAAGCTATTTCTATTACAAATATGCGGCAGTTATATATATGTGTGTGTTTATGTGTGAGAGAGAGAGCTTTGGTTTGTCTGCATGTGAAACAAAGTGAGGATATGAGTCACTAAAGGGTATTTATTAAGAGGGATACTTACATTATAAAATATTTCTTTTTTTTTCATTGTGTGACATCCTTTACTTTACGAAAGCTGAGGTTGATATCCGTGAAAATAATTACAGAGAGGAAGGTTAATAAATTATAAAAGATTAGACATTTTCCCCAAATGCATTAAAAAAATTGTGCAGCTACTCTCTCACACACACGCATGCCGCAAGAGGTGGAAGCAAACATTTGGGTTCACTTCTTTAGCTCGGCCCTTAGAAAAGAATTTAAACAAAGATTACAGTTCACTGTTTAGACAGCGATGCTTGTAGAGCTTTCACCCTGAAAGGATGATTCCTGTCCCCTCGGCAACCTGCATTGCGACTTTTGACTTTGAAAAATGTGAGATGTGGAGACCAGCAACAGTTTGTAGAGCAATCCACCCCCTTAAGGGGCCCAACAGAGCCGCGGCGTTACACGGGCCCTGCATCCCCTGCGCTCGGTGGTGATGGTGGTGCCGGGTGCTGGTCCCTACAGCAGGCACAGTCACAATTTCAACGAGCCACCAGCTTCCAAACATCTGACAACCCAGCTGCAGCCAGTCACGAGGCACAAATAACATCACGCCATGATCAAATGTTTTGTGAATGAACTATCAATGAGTAGTGCTCACCTTGCTTGCACGTGCCGCTCGTGACACTGCTTAAACTCATACATGTAACACTGTTACAGGTGCAGTCATGTCTCTCTCCGCCTAACATACATGCAGGGTCAGGTGGAGTGAGTGGAAGGTTTTGTATTTATAGCCTACATCTCCTCCTCCTAAAATAGGGTGAGAGGGAGTGGTCACCTCCGCACCCTGCAGGTTACAGGGACTTGTTTTGTCTCGGCTGCTGCTGCTGCACTGAAGGCAACCTCTTCTCTCTGTTCATCATCTCGCTTGTTTTGTAGACACTGAACTTACAGGCTAGGGTGCAATTTATGTCCTCTTCACTACAAATCATCAAATGGGGCAAACCAAACATAGATGTGTGTTTGTCAACAAGAGTGAGCGAGAGGGAGGCAAATGAAGCCTGAGTTGACTTTAATCAAAAGAACTAAAAATAGACTCTAAAAACAAACAGCAAAGACCTCTATTTCGAATTTTATCAATGCAAATTGTCAACAACACGGACAATGAACATTCTGGAAACTAGCGAAGCATGAAACTAGTGAAACATCCCACAGGCCATGCAGTTTTCCGTAGATTCCTAGAATAAAACACTTTTGAGTGTGGATGACTTAAAAAGATGTGTTAGGAACTCAGTTTGGTGGCAGCACAATATTTAACACTTCAATGGAGAAAACTCTGGCACTTCTCTGTGCTCTGCGGCATCCACCCGCCAGCAGATCCTGCGAATTTTATTGGTGATGAACTCTCTACCCTTAGAACTTTCAGAACTTTTCCTAATTGCTAACAGCTTTCATCACGACGACCATTGGAGCAGACTAAACGAGGTTGAAAACAAAACCAAGGATGGAGTTATGTTAATTATAGACGACCGCCTCTCACACAGTCGCTAAAAATAAACTGATGATGAGAGGCGAGGTTTTTGTGGCAGTGCAGGAAAGGTCACGACGAGAATAGCTTGACCTCCACGTGCATTCCTTTCTTTGTTTTTGTTTTGTTTCTGTCTGTTGTTCGTTCTTGGTTCCTTTGTAGTTCTGTGTTTGTTTATTTGAAGATAAAAGAAGTAGACATAACTACTTTCCAAATGGAAAACAAGCTCAGGTTCTAATGTTTAAATGCAAATTAAAAATGATGATAAAATAATTAATTAGAAACTAAACAGGAACATTTGAACATTCTTAATTGATGAATACCTAAGAGATTTTGAGATAAACGGTTCTGACTAAGAATCGAGAATAAAATAGTACAAATGAGTTATTTTCTTAATCTCTTCAAAAAAAGAAAGAAAGAAAGAAAAAGTCAGTTGACAAGGAAATGAGTTTTGTATCATCCCGGAAGAAGTTTTTGCCAAATTTATCGTTTTTAAGGCGACAAGAAACTGTGTTATCTAGTTTTAATTAGCTGACTTACCAAAAAAATGTTTTAAAAATCGTACTTAAAAGTATTTAAATTATTTTTTAAACGCGATTAAAATCTGACATTGTTCAAAAGTATAAGCTTCTTCAAATACCTTATAGGTTTGCATTTACATCGTATTATCACGAAACCAGTTCCAGCCCAGAGTTGAGGAGGAAATATGGAACATTTATTTGTCACAGATTCTATCCAGCAATTGAAATACTTGGGATAAAAAAAAGCTATCTGCTGATAATCTCCGGGACATTTCTCATGGGTGCCACATAAGTAGCTTTGCGATGAGGTCAACGGAAGTTCTACTGATGTTTACTACCCCTGAGGTTGCATCCTTTACTGCTTTGTCAAATATACCTTCAGTCGTCTGTCAGGCCCAGTTAGTGGTGATAAATATATTGTTTTGTCCTTTCGCTGGCGAGGAACAAAATACTTGGTCTGAAAGTGATGGATCTGCTCCGCGTGTGGATTCAAGTGTCGCAAAACATTTTGTAGTTTTTATCCTGGTCTTCAATGTCCAACATTGTCAGTAAATGAACTCATTTATTGCCATAAAGAGACACAGTCAACAAGCAAGGATTAGAAAATTAAACTCTTCGCTGGCGTTATTTGCCTGCGAATTGATGAGTCAGAACGAGGCTGTAAGACTTTCTTAAGCTCTACGTCCTTCTTGTCCAAATGCCATTCCCGCTATGTTCCGAAACATTCGAGGGATTCGCAGACAATGCCAGAAAGTCCGGTTGGAACATTAAAACGGAAATCCTGAAATGAACTCCTGGAATGAAACATTGTCTCTCAAAAAGAAAGCTCACAAAGTAACACGAGTTCATGAAAGTACCTTTCCATTCATCAAGACTTGGCGAATAAAAGAAGTACCGGAAGCCCAAGAGACGAGTAACCCGAGATTTCTTTTTTCCCCTGGGTTTGAGTTTGTTCGCAGAATGCACACAAGCCTCTCATTAAGAGTCCCTGGTGCTGCAGAACATGCCAGCTGCAGAAGGATGCCTGACATCCAGCCAGTTGAGCCGTCGAGCGGCGTTTGTCTCAAAGCGCGGACTTACAGGTATCCTGCCACGTGCACTTTGTCTCCATTTACCCTCCGTCGCCACTCGAACCAGGGCCTGGCTGCAAAGTTCCTTCTCAACACTCGGTCTTAAGGAAAAGCCAGATGAAGCAGGCGCAAAAATGTATGAACAACATGTGAACAACGCTTAACTGCAATCCGAAGAAGGGGAAATGAGATCTTTCGGGTTTCGATCGTCCAAGCTCGAAGTTTGAAGTACGCAACCATATTAAAATTGGTTTCAAACATCTTTGTGAGTAACATTTGAAAATAATGACAAGCAACAAAGAACAAAAATATTTGATTAATCAAAGTAATAATTTTTAAATTGAAGAATAAAGAGGATTAATAAACAAGAGAGAATTTTTCCCACTAAAGAGCAAACGGAAATAGGCCTAATGACTAATGATCTCGATGTCTAGGTTCGGAGGAATAAGTTAACCCAATAATCTGAAGTCATGCTTTCTTTGTGCCATTAAAAAATTAGTCAAGTTTTTAAAATCTATTTTATTTGAAAACAGACAAAATCAGAAGGCGGGTAGAAACCAGAGACACACATTAAATGAAAAAAAAAAAAAAATTCAAGAGAGAAAAAGCAGATGCATGCTTTTCTTTACATATAGCCCTTCATCTTAAAAAAATCCTAAAGCACTAAATTACTACAAACAAAAGCACTAAACAAAATGGAAAAACAGATGATATTTACAAAGATGGGGCTCGACATCTTACTCGACAGTGAATGTCAAAACATGAGTAATGACGTAGGAAAAAGACAGACATAGCACGTGATCCACGTAGCACGTGATCCACGTGACAAGATGTGTAGACAGCTGCACGTGCTGTTACTGAGCTACACTGTAAGGGAGGAGTTTACCAAATACATCAACTGCATTTTTTTTTTCTTGCAGATGAAGCGTAGAACATTAAGCTGAAAGAAAGAGAAAAAAGTAGAAAGCAAGTAAAGAAAAGAATAAAGCTTGAAAAAAAGGGAAAGAAAAGGTAAAAAAAAAGAAATAAGAAATAAAAAGGTAAGACAGTATTTAGATTGCATCAAGTCAAACAGTTCTTTGTATGTTTTTCGTTAAAACATATGTAGCTCGCTCTTGAGAATCGCTGACTCGTATAAGACACATCTGGAAAAGGTGAAGAAGAAGAAGAATGAAGAGGAAGAGCAGGAGGAGCAGGAAGAGCAGGAGCAGGAGCAAGAGGAGGCAGGCTCATGTTATTTGCAAGGCACAATGCTGACACTGTTCCTGACAGAGTTTTACAATGAAAAGGACCTCACTGTCTTTAGACTATTTACCGCTGCAATATAATCAACGGTTGTCTAACGGGATTAAATACACAAACAATTATACACATAAACATACATACACATACACATACACATGCACATAGAGATTACTGAGAGGCTTTGCTTGATTGTTGTGATCTTGATTATTTTTTTTCGATTGTGTATGAAAGCGAGAAAATGTTTGAACTGGGACAAGGAGAAAGGTAAACTGTAGAGGGGGGTGGCAGAGAGGATGGGGAGGGTAGAGGTGATCTAGGCCTCACTACCCCACACGGTAACCATGGGTGTTGGCGGAGAAACTAAACTGTTTGCTGAATGTTTCACAAGGTAAATGTTTGACTGTCTCACTGACATGGTGCCTGCACGCGCTAGTGGGAGGTAGGCCCCTCCTTCGGTAGGTAATTACGGGTAAAAATTACCTTGGCATGGGGTGCACTTATCAGCCCCATGGCGCTAGAACTAGCTTGTCTCTGTGCCAGCAACCACTCCCCCCACTGTATTTAAAAACAACAACAACTGTGGGCTTCACATTGGGCTGTGTACGTTTGGACAAACATGAACTGATAGTGCCTGAGACTGCGCGCCCACACACACTCACACACTTTCACACACACACACACTCTCTCACACACACACACTCTCTCACACACTCTCTCACACTCACATACAAATATATGTTCTAAATTAAGTAATGATTTTATTAACGTTATGTTAATGTTTTAAAGAGTGTGCGTGTGTGTGAGAGAGTGAGAGAGATTGTGTGTGAGAGTGTGTGAGTGCGTTAGAGCGTGTGTGTGAAAGAGAGTATGTGAGAGAAAGTGTGTGTGAGTGAGAGAGTGTGAGAGATTGTGTGCTTGAGAGACTGTGTGTGTGTGTGAGAGAGAGAGAGTGTGTGAGTGTAAGAGAGCGTGTGTGTGAAAGAGTATGTGTGAGAGAGAAATAGTAGATGAGAGAGTGAGAGAGTGTGAGAGGGCGTGTGTGTGAAAGAGAGTGTATAAAATAGATTGTGTAAGATTGTGTGTGTGAGAGAGTGTGAGAGAGCGTGTGTGAAAGAAAGTGAGAGAGAGAGAGAATGTGTGAGAGAGTGTATTGTGTTGATGTGTGTGAGAGTGTGTGTGTGTGGATGTGTGCAGACGGGTGGCGCAGCAGTCATTACAAAGGCATATCGCACATCAAAGTTCCAGGTGAGTGAGTCATAACACAAAAATAAAAAAAAATCCCTGTAAAGAATAAACTTTTTTCACAATATACACAAACACTTACCTGCCCGTGTGATAGTAAAAGCCTTGTTTTCTCTCAGCATTTCTGATCTCACTTTATTCAAGTGCTCTAAGTGCAAGAAAAAGAAAATTTGAAAGACAAAAGACATGAAGTTAACTCACTTGTCTGTCTTCAGCTGCTGAAAAAGTGTTCCAGAGAGAAGCACGGCTGTCTAACGATGCCAACAATTGTCTCGCAGACGTCTGTTCATTAGGGGAGGGGGAGCCACAAGGATTTCCAGATCGTTCTTTAGAGACGGAAGGTGCCGGTCCTGCCCATGATCCATGCTTACTGCAAGAAATCTTGTTAGCAATCGGCAATGCAGGCCTAAACAACAGAATATTTAAATATTATTTGGTTTAGTAGTGTATGCAACATTTTAAAACCTCGATTCCATCTTACATTTGAGCCCACACTGTCAAGAAAAAGTTTTGAAATTTGTTTTCTAACATGACTTTTTAAGTCCTTCCTTTTTATTTATTATTTAGAATTTCGAGAGCTTCTGCTTATTTCAAAATCAACAGCACAAAAATCCAGACGTGCATGCAATGTCTAAAAAGTAAATTTACATCAGTGTGATCACAGACAAACAACATTTGTCTACGTGTATGTATATATTTGTGTGTATATATATATATACTGAGTGGTTCTTTCAATTTAAGCCCAATTTCATGCAATATTTAAAGTATGAATCATGTTTTCTATCTTCTAGAGTATGTAAAATTGAAAATTGTTTGCAAAAGTATGTTCCCTTAACAAACATTAAAAGTTTGATAGTTTGATAGCCTAATAAGTGATGGAGGTATACAGGAGAAAGTACCTGACTCACGCTTGGCTTTAACATCTGATTTCAAAGTCTGAGCTGTTTACCTACAGCATATTCTGACATTTTTGTAATTATCACATGCTGCTCCAGTTTAATCTCCACTGTACACAGGCAGGCTGCGAGGAATTTCTTTTGAATAAAAGACGGAGGGCTTTCGTTAACTCCATCGAAGTTTTTCTCTGAAGGGAGGGAGCTTGCCAAAAACTATCTAGAAACGGCCTTAAGACCATGAGGGCAGATGAAGAAAGGAGAAAATGTTAAATGTCCTTTTACTAAATAAATTTTACCAGGTTTTAACCTTTAGTGTTTGCGTTTTGCTGGCCGTGAAAAAAAAATTGGTTTTAAGGTAGAAAATCACTGATGGACGCAGCCAAGAGGCAAGGCAGGGAATCCATGAAAAGAGTTTTGTGGCGGAGAAAAAACTTTGTTTACTTCACCAGGATGCCCACGCGACATGTCACGTAGTGAAGGGCTTTGATTAGAGTGAATACATCCTTCCCTCAACTCCACCGATCTCTCTGTCTATCTCTCTATCTCTTTTTCCTATTCGTCTCTGCCTTCTCCAGTTTAGGGAACTATTTATGGACTGTACGTAACAAGGGAATAGATATCTAAACGGCAAGCATCTAGTAAAATTAATTTCTTTCTTTCTTTCTTCTTTTCTTTCTTTCTTTCTTTCTTTCTTTCTTTCTTTCTTTCTTTCTTTCCTACGGATGTCAGTATAATGAAAGTCGTACCACTCTGCTGTATTGATAGCAGTCGCAGACAGACCCGCCGAGAGGGCCTCGGGGCAGACGACTCTCCGGACCTCTTATAACTGTAATCGTAAATTATTGTCCCAGTATATAATAATATACTTACAATTCGAATGACAATATCTACATATCATTCAGTAATGTGATATAGACTGCAAACATTAGGACAAGTTCACTAGGGTCTAAATCCCTACTTGAGCATGGAGTTGTTTACACCTGAGTAGTTAGAAATATAGGAAAAACATGAAATAGAAATAAAATCCTCAGAGAACATTACCAATATCACACAAAACTACAGTTCTCGCTAAACTTGGTCAGGTGAGGTCACACCAAGAGATGACCCCGCCATGCTGAGGTGCACAGACATGTTCTTGGCCCTCGGGCTAGTCCTCACAGTTGCGTGCTCTTGCCTACACCGTGAAATAATTTCTTTCGAGGACATGTCCGTCTCGTCAGCTCCATTCTCTATCAGCTCTGCCCAGGAAGTGCACGACGACCCTGCAGGACATGTCTTCCACAGCTCACGCTCAGTCACGTGCAGGTTTGATGACATCGACCTGCGGCCTGTGATCCTGGCCCCGCGCTTCATGGACGGCCGTCCTTGTCCAAACATGCGTCCAGTCAACAGGATTAGGCAGAACATACCTTTGATCGCCGCGCTCTTCCCACAGGTCGTCGATGTCCCACCGAGGGTAAGAGGAAATGAAGACATTATATAGCCAAGTTGAAAAGCAGGTGAACTTCTGACATGGGTTATGTTCATATTTTACATTGTGAAACGACTACTATTAATTATTATTATTTTCACAATTTTAATTACACCTTTTTGCAATAGCTTTCAGACTCATGTGTCTTTTTTAAGCTTTGAATTAAATGAGAAGATAATGAGGAAGCTGTTACTCACCTTCGCTCACACTCACTTCTTCTGACATACGATATATCTATTAAAATGTATTATATCTATGCATTTATATTTTGTACATTAACACAGATGGATGCATACATCGTTCATGGATCAGCATACAGTCATATTTTGACACATTTTCTCTTCAAGACTGTAGGAGCATACACCGTTCTAAAAGCAAGAAAAATTATCGAGATATTAATTTTCTCGACTCAAAAAATATTTAGCAATCAGACAATTCTATGATTGAAATGTCAAAATTTTTATGAAGCCTCTAAAATAATTTACTCGTGAACGACCTTCTATGATGTAAACATAAGAACTAACGGAAGAAGTAATTTCAATATAAAATAAATCGTTGCCAAGAAATTTTACCACTCTCCTAATAAAACTTCCATCAATTTCCTCTCGTCTTTGTTGAAGCCTGTACATCTGATGTTGAAATCTGGTAATTCAGAACAAACTGAAATTTAGTGATTCTAAGCTTTGTTGATTAACTCCACTAGTTCAGCCGATTGGTAGCCTTCATTAAAGACATGGCAGAGGGAAATTTGATGAATTTGTAGAAAGTCCAGTAAGGGCAGAACTATGGCACCAGCTGAGGTAAGGACCACTCAAGATGGACCTTCTTGAATTCATTGTTGCATTGAAGCTACATTAGTCTTCTGTCTCTAAACGAATCGACTATGAACTGTTTGCCATTTGTTATTAATTAACCCTCCTTTGTAGAAGTATTCTATGTTCCTTCTTAGTCTCGACACTTTCACCTCACTCTCATACCTTGAGGATTCATTCGTCGGAAAAAAACTTGGAACACTGCTGTTTCTTTCATCTTGCCTGTGTAGTTTGAAACCCTTGACCTTTTATCCAATATTCAGGTTCTGCAGATCACTTCAAACGTCTTTCAAAAATAATTTTTCTGATCTGAGCACTAGTCCAAACAGTCACCCTATCCTTCTACTCCATTTTTTTCAATTGTTGTGCTCATTTAAATGAATGATTGGATGACAAAAGAGTTTGCAAAAGAGTGCGTGCGTGCGTGTGGATGGATGGAGGGGAGCGAGGAATAGACAGAAAGAAGAATGAATGAATGAGTGAGAGACTGAGGGAGACGAAAGGAGGAAAAAAGCTGGAAGAGGAGTAAAAGAGATAGAAGAACGGCAACCTTATCCTTGTAGTCAGACAGCCGGAGTATTTCATGGTCATCTTCAGAAATTTAATTCATCGTGCTGCCGTTCGAGCTAGGAGATTGAAAAAAAAGTATGTTGAAGTTTCTCCAGATTCGGAAAAGCAAACACCGGCCGCCCAAACACTCACGTGCTCAATCGCCATCTTCACTCTAGCCTTATGGTGAGGTGTCGCCGTCTGCTGGCCATACATGCTGCTGCCGCCGGGTGAAAAGGCTATAGGACATACAGAATGAAAGCTCGTGCTCAGATGTCGGGGTGGACCTTGGCCACAAACGCGATCTCGGCTAGTAAACAGTTGTGTGGCACTCCAGCCTTCCTTGCTTCAGGGGCAAACATCTTCCACAAGACTGAAAGTGGACCGGAGACTCCGAGGAGGAAATCAGACCACATTGTGAACATTCACATCACGTGACCAGCTGTCCACCAACGGGACCTGTAGACTGTTGATAGTTCGCCTCTCACAAGTCTGTGCTGATATGTGTTGAAGACGAAAAAGACGACAGGGATGATGCAGGAAGCTCTTGAAATGAAAATAAAAATTTAATATATATCAACAGTTGTTCAATGTAGCTGTCACTCTCCAGCTGTCTTCTATGTTAGATATACATCTGAAGTATGATTCCAGATGTAGGTTGTATATATATACATCAGAAGTAGGATTCCAGGAGAAGCCAGTTGAGCGGTTGAGATAAAGCCAGATACATATTTGTTGATGGTGTGTACCGATCTGTTTCACAGACACTGGACTTCAGAACTAAATCCGCATCTCCTTTTCAATAGAAGTTGGAGTTGAAAGAAAGTGTGAGTATTTACACACCGAATTCGATCAAGTTGGGCAAATCAGCCTCAGCTCGTGGCCAGCGCTCGTACTTGCTTGATCACTGTGCTGATCACTTTGATCACGTGTACAAACACTCGCACACATGTACCCACCCTCACACACACCCGATACAAACACTTCATCCGGTTATGCATGCACAGATACTAAAACACAGAGGTGTTTTCAATATTATCCCGTTGACAGTCAAATATAATATGCAATATTGTTATCACCGAGTTACACGTGGAAGGTATTATTGGCTGTCTGACTCCTATTTTTAGCAAAGGTTTTCGCGATAAACAAGGAAACGAGATAAACAACGAAATGACATAAACAAAGAAATGAGATCAACAAGGAAATGAGATAGATGGAAGGTCTAGGAGACGAGGGCATACTCCCAACTATAAAGTCGATTATACTCTTTCGCTTTCTTCCTTATCTTCCTGATATCTCCTTCTTATATTTGCTCAATAAATTGCTTGGTGTGAACCTATGATTTCTTATTTCTTTTGGAATGAGGGCAAAGGATGCGAAATAGAAAAAAAGAGCGACCGAGAAAGAGAGAGAAAGAGAGGGAGAGAGGATGGAGGAGTTTATATTTTTATTCTTCATCTGTATTTCCTGTGATAACTGTTTTCTTCCTCGTTAAAAATACCGTTGCCCGATTTTAGTTTCCTAAATTGAGATCAAAGCAGTGTTTTGATGTCAAATTGTAGGGTTAACTATTGTTGCAAGGTTCCTAAGAATTTATCAATCAAAGACCTGTCCGCCCGGATGTGAAAGGTCGAGTGCAATTTGTGCTGGCAGCCATCTAATCACGCGCCTTCTCGACCTTTCAGAGAGGGTCAGGAGCTGGTCACGAGGCTTGGAACCCTCACGGCTCACCAGCTTCCGGTCTAATCAAGCTTGCAGCCTCTTTCCAGGCACTGTACCCGTTGCACCAAAGGCTAGTCTTTTAAAATGAAGAAAAACCTGAAGTGAATTTGAATATAAACTTTTAAAATACCATATCCCCAAATGCAAAGTCCAAAAAAGCAAAGAACAAAGTCTTTTGCAAATTTTGAAAGGAGAGACCTTTACCGAAATCTCACCAGAGTGGTTAGGGGAAGATCAAGAGAAAATATTAGTGATAGGATAGCAAGACAAGTTCTTGGTGTACTCCAGGACAAGATGGCTGGTGCCAGGCTGAACCTCGAGCAGGCTGGTGATGAAACAAATCACAGAAAGCGATGAGAGACGATAACGACCCTCTCACCGTGTCGGCGTCTGCCCGGAGTGTGGAGCCCTGTCTTGTTCGGTGCATACTTTGGCTTCATTTTCACCTGTTCTTGACCGAAAAGATAGTAAATCTGAATCTTAATGAAATGTAAGCAGCATGTCAAGAAGGTCAGCCTCCATCGTTTATTTTAGTTGTGTTGCAGCAAAGTCGTCAACATGAGGCTTTTGCGCTCCGCTCCATTACAATGATGAAATCTCAAAGTTGAGCAATTTCAGGAATGTGTTGTCAGAAATAATAATCTTCTTAGTGCTAGCCACAGAAAAAAAAAGACTTTAGGTTATTTATCTCTAAGTCAAAAACAAAAAGTAAACCAAAAACGAATGAAAACAAACAAACAAACAACAGATTTACTGCTCCTTCTGGACACGCGGAAAGCAGGCAGACAACTTTGAAGTTTGAGCTTTGAACTTTCTTTGGTGAACAATTCTCTTTTGAAATGTTGGGGGTCGAGGTCAACAAAAAAAAAAAAAAAGTAATAAAAGTCCTTCATGGCGAACATTTAATAATAATAATACATCATTACTTACAATAAGATTTAAAAGAAAAGAGACAAAAGAAGATACTGAATTAAAATGCAAAAGCACACGGCAGGAATATTTGAGGGGAGACTACTGGCGACTTTTACAAATGAGGAAACGTGACTGTAAAAGAAAGTGTGGATGGGAAAGTGTAAAGACGGAAAGGAGGATCAAAGTCCACAGGAATGGAAAAACAGTTCAGAATGATGATCAGGGTCCCATCAAGAAACACAGACAGACAAAGGACAGGAAAATAACTGCATAATAAAAACCCACAAATAAACACCCAGCACTGGTCCCCTTAAACTTGTAATGCAAAGAGGCATCACTCTTAATAAGAAATTGGAGTAAACGAATTGTATGTAAACTAACTACTTAATTTACCTCACTGATTATCATCACCCGCTTATTAAAAAAAAATGTTATCGATGAGTACCACTTGAAGGACACGTGTCATAGTGTTACCATCTGTCACACTAGTAGAAGTCCTACAGCCAGGACACATTGTGTCATCATCTGTCCCACTAACAACATCCATACAGCCAGGACACATTGTGTCA
>SRHC01003745.1:0-14398 GCA_004794325.1 Pomacea maculata | reverse complement strand
CGGCAGGAATATTTGAGGGGAGACTACTGGCGACTTTTACAAATGAGGAAACGTGACTGTAAAAGAAAGTGTGGACGGGAAAGGGTAAAGACGGAAAGGAGGATCAAAGTCCACAGGAATGGAAAAAAGTTCAGAATGATGATCAGGGTCCCATCAATAAACACAGACAGACAAAGGACAGGAAATAACTGTGTAATAATAAAACCCACAAATAAACACCCAGCACTGGTCCCCTTAAACTCGTAATGCAAAGAGGCATCACTCTTAATAAGAAATTCGATTAAACGAATTGTGTGTAAGCTAACGACTTAATTTACCTCACTGATTATCATCACCCGCTTATTCAAAACAAATGTTATCGATGAGTACCCCTTGTGTCATTGTTTTACCATCTGTCACACTAGCAACATCCATACAGCCAAGACACATTGTGTCACACTAGTAACCGCCACCACAGGAAGGGGAAGTGCTTCTGGACAATCCAAACAAAGACTTCATTTCTAGCCTCGATCTGATTTCACTGGCGTTAACGCTCGGGTATTTGGAGATAATCAGGCCAAGCTTGCCAGGCTTTGACAAGGTACCTCCTCCCCGGGACTTTACAAGGGATGCTGGGATCGAAATGGCGACAGATCGAACCTCGAGTTGCCGCTGATTTCGCATGTCTGATGGCTTTGCCCAAGTCGTCACGTGACCATCGTCACTCACAAATCTCTTACTTCACTCTCGTTGTTTCTCATGCCCAACGACTGTTTTCACACCCTCAGAGTTTGTGTCTCTGTTGCCAGGTTTTGACTGGAGGAGAGCTTCCTGCACGTGGAGGGCTCGGAGGCTGAGTAAACACGTGCATGTTTTGATAAACATTTGTGGGATTTTCCCAGGATTTTATGAGAATGTTGCGACATGCTGTCGGTTATTTATTCACAAGTTTGCAAGCTTTTCGATGCTGGCACTGCCATCTTTGCAACCATCCTCTTCAATATTGTTATCATACATTTTTCTATTGTATATTTCGTTTGTTGAGATGTCACAGAAGCCAAGTAGTCAGGGATGTTTCTCTCTCTTTCTCCTTCTCTCGCTTGCTCTCTACTTCTCTCGCTTCGTCTCTGTCTGGTGTAGTTTTAGTCAGACAGACCACTGCAAGATGAATGTTTGTTCTTCTCCACCACCATCAGTTGAAATGTGTAAGAGTAAGTTTGTTACAACCAAAATATCTCTTCCCCATGTGCATCATAGTCTCCACTCTCATACTTGCCAATGATACATCAAATCTTTCTCGACCAGATACGTCTTGTGTGTGTGTGAATCTGTCATCGCCGCTTCTCTATATCCCTATTCTTTTCTTCTCGTCACCAAAGAATCGAGGAAAAAACAAAATCGTCTGTCGATGTCATTATCTATCCACACCACGTAGTCTAATATTTTCATGCAGCTTCTGGCTATCAGTGGCTGGAACATTCAGAAGGCAATGTGTGAGTAAAACTACCTCTCAGTCCCAGATGCTGGTGTTGGTCCACATGGGTGTAACACCGTTGTTGGGTACTCAATCAAACTGCCATACTTTACTATTATTTCTTCGCTCTAAAGAAACTTGCAACAATTACTTGCTATAAAAATGCTCGGGAATATTTGGGACAACATGTTGTTGAATTGCCTATAATTGTTTGTAGGAAAAACAAAAATAATGTTTCCTTCAGTGCAGCTTTACACCATTTCCACATCTCGGTGAACTCCTCTCAATACACAATTTTAGTGTCGAGGTGTCCAACCTCAAAAAGGGCCATAACTCACGCACTCAAGGCTTCTTTAAGTATATATTCGGGGAGATAAGTTTTTAACAAACAATGAGAAGAATGCCAGGCATCATCTCCCGCAGCTCCAAATGCCGTGCTTATGTCCCTTGATGTTGTGTGCATACCCGGTGTTGCACCCGGTGTGCCAGGAGAGTTACCTGTGGGAGGGCTGGAGCCTCAGTGTAGTGGCTAAGAGCTAATCACCTCGGAACTATTTTTCAAGTGCACTCTGTTGCATACCTTTTACTCAAAAGGAACTCAGTCGGCTCCGGGTTCTCAGATCTCGTCTGGAGCAAAGCTCGAACTGTTTACCAAACCAATTTAAAAATTAGTAATAACAATTAGTAACCTTTTTCAACCGAATAGGGTACAAACTTCATCGCATACCCAAACAGACCATGTCACCATGATTTACCATCCAGTACCTACCTGCACACCTCACCACCGACCAAGGTATACTGGTAGTACTGCAGATGTGCTCACAGTTCACATGTCCTAACATCAAACTCCAGACTGATGGTCATCGTTGACTTGTCACAGCTTGACATTCCTTCATTGTTTCTATTCCACATCTACCTTAGCGGGACATCAGATAAACGGACTCCACGCCGCTTCTGTTGGTGTGAAGTGTTCAGGAGACTAGCGGCGCTCAATGAGGGTCTTCTTCTAACGAGTGTCGGCAATTCGATATAGATCACTTCTTGTAAAGTAAATCAATAACTGATTCTCTCCCTCATGTACTTCCGGTACAGACGGCGTCCTCAAAGAAGCGGGAGGAAGAGTCTTTAATCTCCAACCTTCAAGGCTGCCCAGCAGAGACTTGCCTCGGGTGCCAGACACTGCCAAAAGCTTTGGAAGTAAGGTTTGGGCAGCTGCTATGAGCTCTGAATGATGCTAGACAGACCAGAAGGGGGGAAGCAAAGCCAAAGGCACACCGAAGAATCAGATAAATAACCCGGGAAAGATGACGAGAGGCTGGAAGCAGGGCAGTATGCAAACTTCAATGTACAGAAGTCTTTAGGAAGTGCAAATGACAGCAGTCCTGTCAGACAGTTCGTCTCAATTTGCATTTCTGAGCTTTGATCGCACTCAGTCAAATGTTCCTGCTCTCACTGGATTTTCATTTAACACCCTTTTCTCGTGTTTGACAAACTTTCATGTTCTCGGATATTCTAACATATTTTTTCCTCCCCATTGTGAGTTCGTTGACTTCTTCAGTAATGTCAGTGATATATCGCTATATCGAATATCCGTAAGAATGCAATTGTTTTTTCCCCTTTGATGAAATCCATTAAGCTGCTTTCAGTGCCGACCCTAATGCTTCTCTCATATTCAAATGTGGCAGGAGGCTTGAGATCAGTGTACCTGTTGGTTGTGAGCTGTGTCTGGAACAATGCAAAGCGCGCCACAGATCCCGGGCTTAGGTCAGCAACACCTTCTTGCCATTCGTCTTCTGGCTCCGTGCTTCGCCATCAGAGCCTCAAGGACCACCCTGGGTTTTTTTTTCTTTTTTCTTATTCACTTTCAAGCGGCTCTAAACAGGTCAGGGACGCTAATGTACCATTCTTTACCTTCCTGAAGCCTCGAGTTTACAGAGAATGCCAGTGAGGATTTGACTTGCTAAGGGAGCGGTTGTCCTCTAAGTCAGGCAGGAAACCGCCCCCGTGAAAACTTTACATACCGTGTTTGAGGCACATGGTGATTCCCAACACCCTAAACTCAGCATTAGTATTCAAGTCGTTCACTTTTCACTTAGTCTTTTTATACAGCTGCTTTCTATTTATCTCTCAAAGAAGTTCGCAGAACTCTCATAGCCACAGATTAAAGCCTTCAGCAAAGAAGTCAATACCAATCGGGAATATAAACAGGAAAAGGTACCAGTGAAGATGAACTAAAAGTGAGGAAGTGGGTAATATTCTTTTTTTAATGAATTTCTACATCCGGGTTTATAAATGACCATTTTCCAATACGTTTATAACTACTACTACTAATCATCATCATCATCATCATCGTGGGTATTATAATGCTCAGCACTACGACCAAGGTAGACCAGCAAAGATAACCAAATCTGTTCTTGTAATATTTTCATTTCCCAGTTTAATCTTACATATCACATGCTTATTAGTGTCGGAGACATGTACATTTAGCTCATTTCTAAAGTCATTTTCCTATGCAGTGTGGATCTTGGCGCCGACTGGAGTCCACTGTGGTGGCCATGAAGTTAGTCTGCATCCTCCACTCCAAGGCAAATAGCAGTTTCCTGGTCTGAAGAATTTCCTGCTTAAGGCTGGCAGATGACCTTTGCGATTTCCTCAATGATTTCCTCAATCTTAGTGTATTATCGCATAGAAGGGAGAAGGATTTCGACGACTGGTCGCTGAAAAAGACACCCACCCTCCTACTTCCCGCCTTATTGACGCACAGGCTCTGTGAGGGTGAGCGAGAGGAGTCCTTCCTTCTCCCCAGTGATACACGATCTCACTTCTGTTTGCCAACAGCATCCACTGCAGCTTATGAAGTCCGGACGCAGAAGAAAATGGACGTGGTGATCTCGATGAACATGCACTTTGTCTACCTTTGGTGGTCTCCAGTGCTTCATCAAGTTTGTGCTTACCTCGTGCTGTTGAATGTTTACCCTCGATGCATGCAGCCAACATTTCTTATGAAGCCAAAGCTTCTTAATGCTTTTCATGGTCAATGGTTTCTTAGCAGATGAGTTAGTTGCACAGAAACCAATATAGTGTGTGGTATAAATTAATAATCTCGAGACTTGTTGTTGAGTACTGACAGCATCGTGTATGCAACCATTGGCCTGAATGCAAGCAAGGCATCTCGTGGACTGAACTAATGTTTTCAGTCCTTTGAGTAATTGCCTGCCACTCTTGCTAAAGAAGGTAGTGCATCTGATTCAGGTGGACTCCTGGGAGGGTGTTTGGCACTAAGTTGATGGCCCAGGACATCTCACAGATGTTCGATGGGATTGAGATCCGGGGAACTGGCCGGGTGGACTTGGTGCTGGTGCAGGAAGTCATTGGGGACACTGGCCCCGTGCGGTCTGGCGTTGACCTGAAGAACGATGCTGTCCCTGTTGTCTCCAGACAGACTTGTTCATCGTGGGTGGAAGGACCTGGTGAAGCGAGATTCGTCAGTGAAGAGAACTGTGGCCACTGTTACCTTGTCCATGTCAGATAGTGTCGTACCCATGCAAGACGAGCAGTGCAGTGCGCATGTGTCAGGACAGGGCGGACTTTGACCGAAGATTGCTCTCCCTGCAATTCCCATCGACCCTATTTTATGCAACTAGTCACGAATCTTATGACAACGAACCACACTATTTCTAACATTATAACATTAAATACTTTATACTTGTTCTTACCTTTTAATATTGATCATTCTGAGAAATATTTTGCTGCAAAGCATTAAAAGTTTCTTTGTTGGAAAAAAAGAGTTAATACACTTTATTGCTTTCTATTTGGAGTACTCTTTAAGCTTTACAAAACTCAATTGCGATCTATAATTATTTTCAAAAGAATGCAAAACATTGTGAATCACGAGCAAGAAGTAAATTCCAGTTAGTTATGCGACAGAAAAAAAAAGTCTGGAAGCTCTGGTATCGATCTCACGCGTTTTCAGTCGATGAATGCTCTCGTGAAATTTGATTAGAGGAAGCAGCGAGATTTTCCTCCCCCGCGCGAGAGTGTGAGTCGTTGTTTGGGGAAAGTGGAAAGGAGGGAGGCTGTCCTGTCCCGTGTCGTCAGCTGGAGCAGACTCCCCTCCCACTCCATGGCAGACCCTCCCACCTACACACATCTCCACACCCACACACCCCACAGCAGATGGAGTGAGGCTGGGACACGGGGGGACTGACGCTAATCAGAACAGATGTCCTCCACAAGCTTCTTCTCTCCTTTCTCCTTTTAGCTCCTGTCGACTTTTACAAGAACTGCCGAAAGTATTGTGACTAACGATGGTGTTACCTTCTGTTTAGCTGGTACTTACCTGGCATTACCTACTGACTTGATATCACCTGACACTGAACAGAAACAACGAAGTATTTATAGAAATTTACAACTTCGACCTTATGAACTTGGGAAAACGATTGTTCATTGCTTGACGGGTATCCACGATTTACAAAATCCCAAAATGCTTTTTGTTTTTTCTAAGTTTATACATGTTTAAGGCGTTTGCATTTTTCTTAGAAGATGAGTTGATGTTGTAGCCTTCTAAGAGTATCAGACAAAGAGAGAGAGAGAAATGAAGGGATGACAGAAGGTAGGCTGGAAGGAAGGGATGCACAGTGTATGTCTGAGCACATCTACGTTAACAAAGGTTTCGTTCCATCAGCAATTGAGTCTGTTCCTCTCGTCTGCTTCTACCTCCATCCCTGCCCATGTCTGGCTCATGTTAACGAGCAGAGCAGCGAGGTGCACGACGGTTACGACAAGAACATAAAGCGAGGAACCATAAATCACTGAGGAGAGCAGTACCCTTCACAGAGGCCTGTCGACTTTTTTCTCTCTGTTTACATATCGACAGATTATCTTCAGTTTTTTTCGCAGTTGTTGTAGACTGCTCGTCTCCTGGAGTTAAACTGGATGTTCCTGCAGCCGCAGTTCTTCCCGGGACTTCTTCAATGGCGCGTGCATGTCGGTACCCGAGGCACGTGCGCCTGTGACACAGTGCAGGAGGGGACAGTGCTTCTGAACTACAGCTCGCACAAACAAACAGGATTTAGACAAACTTTATTTTTAGGAGTTTATAAGGGCCCTAACAGGGAATCAGTTAACTCTCTCCTGTTTTGTTTTATTTTAGTTTGTTTTAGCTTTTATTTTGATGTTCTGTGATGTTCGTTTTTCAGTTATTCGACAATTTATCTATTAGTTCAATGAAAAGTATTAACAAATCGCTGTGAGCACCCATGTTTTTTTGGAAGCACATTATTGTGCTATGTAACAGATTATTATAAGTACAAAAAACGGGGGACTAGTTGTTTAAGAGAATGATGACAAGAAAAAATAATCTTGACAAAACACAGACCGCCAGTCACGATTCGATTATGACCGAAGCTAAAATTGTCAGAGGCTCGGGAGACACCCACGCTCTTCTCCCTCCCAAGCACATTCAGCACTTTCACACAGCCTCACACAGCTTCACACAGCCTCACATACCCTCACATACCCTCATACCTCCTCACAGCCTCACATACACTCACCCAGCCTCACATAGTCTCCCATAGCATCATACAGCATCACACCCACACACAGCCTCACACAGCATCACACCTACCCCCTCACAGAGCCTCACACACCCACACACACTGTCACACAGCCTCACACACCATCACACCCATACACACCCTCAAGTCTCGTAACGATATCCATCCATCCATGCATCCCTCCAGGAGAGCTCGTTGTGGTCATAAATTCCATTCGCTTTCCTCGTGGAAAACAACTTTTTTCAAGTCATTTATACTGAGAAACACACAAGTAAGGGCAGTTTAAATCGTGCTGCAGTATTTTTACATTCATTGTTTACTGCGACATGAACAACACGATATAAAACTTGAAGAAATCAGGCTTAAAAGATTGGCCGTTAACGTCCCCGACACAGCGAGAAAAATAATGTCTGACTGCACAATGTCTTCTGTCCAACTTCTTCACGCATCTGTCTGGCGAGTTACCCTCCGTGTTTTGGAAATCTGCCCCCCTTACACCTCGCCCTCTCTTCATCCCCCTCTCTACAACCCCTTCTCTACATCCCCGTCTTTATATCCCCCTCTCTACATCCCCCTCTCCATCGGTCAAGCTGTCACCAAGACGAAAAAGTGTTGTCAAGGAATCCTCCTGACGTGAATCACGTGGTCCTATTGGCATCTTGCTGCCGGTTTAAAATAACTCTCGCATCAAATTCTAAAAAACAGAATTTTTTTGGACACACAACCAGAGTCAACACAAGCCATATTTCTTTCATTCAAGTCAATTTAAAGTTTTAAACTAACGCTCCCTCTTACCACGAAAGTTTGAATTTCATTTATTTTAAAAAAAAAGTTTGGTTTTTTTGTGTGTATTATTTATAACTGTCGCGTTTACACCATTAATGATAATAAAAAAAATTCACGGGAGAGAACACAAAGAGCATATAAATGTTTAAAATAGTTTATATGTCTTTGAAGGGAGACTCATTTAAAATATATAAAACAAAAATTATTTAAAATAATGCCTAATGTCCAGGCCTACGCCATTCCTAAGCCGTAGGATGTCCACTTCCCCTCCTCCAGTTCTCTCTCCTGCACCATGAACACAACCTGTTGACTTTTCTTCTTTCTTGTTCAGTTTTGTCTTACGTGGCACTTCCGAGGTGAGAGACAGGGTGGGGTGGAGACATCTCCCCGTCACACCCGTCTCCCGTCCCTCCAGGCTCCAGACGTCCGGAGGGATAAGCGACGAAAGATGGGACGACGATCGGATGTAATGGGACACAAGGAGGGAACAGCCGGCCAGACAGACTGTGACCCAGGTGGCGCCGACATCAAGACAACGGATGAGGCTAACATTACCATCATGAGAGACAACTTGCATTTGATGGAGTTTGTAGAGGCACGACACATGCCTTCGGCAGGAAATATTAGATGAAAGAAAGTTTTCAGACGTGATTTATTGAAATATTTACAGATAAGTTACAGGTGAGCACATACAGGGATTCACATAAAGCACAAGCACATTGGAAATGTTGTACATAATAACCAGCATCTACACACACACACACAGAGACATTGGGCGTGTACGCACACGTCACGTGGATGCACACCCTCCTACACACGTACACACATGCACACACATACACCACACATACACACTCACCACTGAAGTGTATGCTCTTTCATTATGGATCATCCTAGATAAGTTCTTGTTTTTTTATTCTCATCATATTTTCATGCTTAAGAGAGAAAGAGAGAGAAAGAGAAAGGGAAGAGAGAGGAAAAAAAAGCGAAAGAACGATAACGCGAGAGATAGAAAGAACAACCTTTGATTGAAGTCAAATGGTGTAAATAAATCCCGACAGAACAGAAGCTCACAGACAGGTGCACGTGCTTAACTTCCTTGCTTCTGTAAGCAGACGACCTGCGAGCGACGTCGCTGAGAGCGTTGAAAACGAGGTGCGACGTGAGAGATGGGGTTATCTCCCCGCCTGTTTATCCCCCTTCGACAAACGGATGCGGTCTCAGCAGGTGCTAGGGACAAAGTGACAGCCTGATAACCTAACTGAGATAGGCAGACATATAGCTGACAGCACCATCCTCAACATGCTGAAAACCGTTGCTACGGAAGAAGACTTGGTCCCCCCCTGATCCCCATGAAAGTCCCTACGACCATAAAGATGGTGCTCACGTGACCTGACGGATCTCAAGCCATTCATCTGACACTCGTCCTTTCCCATACTGATTCTTTAAAAACGTTTGATGTGTACTGAGCGTAGGAACAAAAACAAACAAACAAACAAACCAAAAAAAAACAACAAACAAACAAACGTGTATCATAGAGAGAGAGAACGTTAACCATGGACATGGAAATTGAAATAATTCAGTTTTCCCTTTGCGGTTTAGAACCCTAATAACGCCGGATAAATTTCTAAAGTCTGACTGGGACTTAAAAAGAAAAAGACAATGTAACTAAAGACCTAATGGCGTGAAGTCTGCAATCTGCAGATAACGGCAAGATTATCTTCCCTTGCAAGTCGTGCTGAACAGATTGTGAGGATGCTGGCAATGCCGAGATAAACTGAGACAGAGTTACGACCCTAGCGAGACACGTGAGAACGCTGGGAGAGTTCAGACATACAACTAAACGACCACAGGTTCCAGAACCATGCAAAACAGATTGTTACAACTCAGCTGATGGAATAATATTCTGCTCGGCGAATTCCCAGCTACTCCAGACATCCAGCAAAGACACACCAACACCTGTCTCAGACATGGAACAGAGTGGTGAGTACTAAAACTCGCCAGACATTATTGAAAGTTTTCTAAATTGCTGAAACTTCAGAAGCTACCTGTGTGATCAGAATAAGGCTGGAAGGGAAGGAAACAAAGATAAAAAGCTGAAACATACAAGCAATCAGACATTAATACAAGCGAACGAATAAAGACTCGTAATGGAAGTCCTCGGGCTGACGGTGCAAAGTTATTAAAGAAAAGAATGGAGGTGATCCAGGCACGAAGAGAAATTACAGAGGTTGTGCTGAGCTTTCTCCTACCGGGTGAGCTCCCGACATTGTGTATACATCTACAGCAGAAGAAGGACACACCTGGAAAGAAGGAAACAGTACAGGTGTGCGCACCTGCTAAACTTCATAAGGAGTAAGGGACGAGAAGTGCGGGCTCGGCGCTCTCAATGGGACTGGGTGGGAGGGGAGAAGGGCTGCACGCGCTTGGAGAGGAGCAAGGGCATCTGTACGATGTCCTCACACGCACAGACGTACCAGGAGCAGCGCCATCTGTACACTGTCATCACACACACACACACAGACATACCAGGAGCGCACGGGCGGGGCAACCGGGGGAACCTCCAGGGTCTCTGACGAGGAAACTCATCAAAGTGTCGTGAGTTTAGATGTGCAGGAGGAAGACATGAATGGAGGGGAATATGGGAGGGATACTGCGGAGAAGCAGAGTGAACACAGTTCACAGATGTCTCGGGTAGTTGCCCCCCTTGGATGTCTGAGGTTATTTGCCCTAGACTATATGAAACGTGTCCTGTATACGAAAACGACTTCTGAAGGCGAGTTTTTTTTTTTCTCCGAGATATATAGACTGCCTGCTCTCATCTACTCTCCGTTTGTGTGTGTGTGTGTGAGTGCGCGCGAGCTTTGGGAAGAAATTCCAACTACACGACGACTTAAGCTCACACAATATTAAGAATCAGAATTTACTCCCTTCTAATAGAATGTCTCACACAAATGAAGGCGGTATTTAACGAACACGCACTCGCCAACTCCTACAACAACCACTACATCCCGAGCTGTTACTCCACCAAAAGCATGTACTGCAATGAATGTATTGTCTGCAGCCTGTGTGGCGGCGCGAAATCATGGCAGCAGGGGTCGCACCATTAACTAGCGAGAGCACGATGTTCAGACAATTTATCGCCGCCATTATCGCTGCTGTCGTCAGCTTGACAGCGTTAATCTTCTTCGTTTGACGAGTCAGGCGGAGTGGCCCGTCAGAGGTACCCGAGCGGTCGTCAGTCGATCGACACGGCAGACGCAGACGACGACCCGAGGATGACGACGCAATTACAGGCTCCGGGACTTTGTGTGTGAGACTTGCCCAACGGCTGCAACTGTCCACGACTCGTCTTTGCGTAAACAAGAAACAGACGTTTGTCATGCATTCTAGAGGCACTGCGCATGTCACGTGATGATGACGTCATGACCACGTCACTTCCTCCCTCAACTACGCACTCTGTGTATCACTGCTTTTACTACAGGGCTGGGCGAAGTACAGAATGTCTGCCAATATGTGAAGTGCACTTGTTTATTTTTTCATAATTTTTCATTGTCTCCATCCCATTATCACGAGGTTTGTTTCGCTGTCACCTGTCGAGGGTTGTTACCTGTCAACCACACATCTTACAAGTTTGAGACCTACCCGTAAAAAACTTTGCCCACCCGTGTTCTATTACAACAGCTGCTTCTCTCATCACTTCCATCACTCATTCTAACACGGCCATCTTTTCTGCTTGAGACTAGACTCCTGCTCAGGTTGTACTAATTATAAGAACCAGGTTATTTGATGAAAGCTCTCATTAAGACAGTGAAAAGGCGGAGAGGGAATCATGTATATATATATCCCTGAGTTTGTTAACAACATTGGCAGTGACAGGGAATGCAAAGAGGAGGACCTGAAATGTTTTGCAAAACGAATTACACCACAGCAAACACATGCCCAGGTGTTGTTCATTAAAGCGATAAGAGAGAGAAACTATTTTCTAATTTTCTTCCGCTGAGAAAACCGTGAAATATTCAGGTGTTAGAGATTGTGAGAAGATTAGACTAACTTCCGGTCGTCGAGTGAAATTTTTTGGTCCTCAAATGTAAAATCTGAGCGTGCGTATAGATAAGTAAGTACGTCGGCAAGAGTTAGCTTACTATACACGATATCGGGGTGGAATCTCTATTATCAATCCCTATTATATCATTTAATAAAACTATTGTCTAATTGTTTTCTAAATTTTCTTTTAATGCAAAATATTTTGAGGTGAATATAAAAATGGTGTTAGGGTTTGTGCAGGGGGGAAAAGCTCGGTGAAACATCGAATACCCTGCCTGACCTGTGGTTTCTCACGCTCGGGTATCATTCCACACTTGTTCTCTTCCCACGAGGTGTAATGTTGTCCCAGGCACAAAGGTCGGTTAACCACGGAGTGTTAAGGAGTCAAGTGTGTTTGTTTACTGAAGAGGGACTAGCAAAATATCGACACACTTTTTCCCACTATTGGTGTCTTAGGGTTATAGTAGTATAGTGTAGATAGATATTCAAATATGGCCATATATTGCTTGATGTTTGTCTCAGCAATTGTTTTCTGGTCTCATACCCTGATGAAGAGCTGTTGGACATCATGGCGACTCATTTATAACAAAGTAGGTTCGCCTCCATCTCAGTGCGACTCAATGACGAACGAATGAGCAAGACAACCTTTATTACCTATACCAAAGGTGAGAAAGGTATGGGTTTTAACAGATGGGGTACCATGGTCGCTGAAGCTGATAATGAATACAACAACAGAGAAGAAGATTTTGCAGTCCAAATAACAAACTTGTGCAAGCCGCCATCGTAGCGTTTGTACAGACGTCCTGGCCGGGTGCACCGGCGCTGGATCCACCCTGCAGTCAGCTACAATGTCAATAAATTATTCACACCCAACATACCCGTCCGTGCACCCGACATCTGGTCACACACACACGAAGGTGTGGGACATTCGCCAACATCCAGGTTTTTAATTTGCTCGGCGCCGACAGGCCATGAGGGCAGACACTGGGTCCTGATGGACACTCGGTGTTGTCGACATTTCGTCTCAAGCTGCATTTTCTTCACCGATCTTCAATGCTGACTGGCGTGAGAGCTCTTCTTAGCACCTAGAATCTCTTCTCCAAAAACTTGTTCAAGTCATTTGAAGAATTCTGCCTACTGCACACTTCTTTACTGTTAGCAAGCCGCGTGTGTCGGCATCTTCAGCCTCCAGCTGCTGCTAATAGCCAATATGGCGCCCAACACCTCCAAAACCCAAATAAAAAAATAAAAAATCTGAAATAAATCGGTGCCGGTATTCGCAGTTATTTCCTCCCTAATTTCTTTTAGTGGAAAGTTGGTGGGTGGGTGGGAGCGTGCATGTGAGCGCGCGTGTGTATGTGTATTGTGTTCACATTAACTGCACGTGCATCTGCGTGCGCCGTTCTCCTTTCTTTCTCGAAATTATTTCCTTTATATGAGGTTGTATTATTCTCTCCAGTGGCTTTGCCGCGATGAATGCAAGAGAAGTTGTGTTCATTGTGTGTGACTGAACATCTTTTTTTCGGCAGGCGCATGTTAACACGTGAATTACATCCAAACACCATCTCCGCCGACTGAGCACAATCCTGCAATGGCCGCACTCCGCTGATTGCAGACCGTCATTGTGGTCGGGTGGCGACAACAGGTAAAGTGTGAAGGTCGAGATGACCACCCAATAATCGATGTCGGTCTCATTCGTCAAGGTTGCCTCCCACCCCATCCTGCTCCCTCCCTCGCCACCCCGATGACGACAGCAGATCGTTTCCGCTCGGCTTCAGCTGCGGTCGGTAAACACTCCGCCCCAACGATTACCCTTCCCTCCTTCTTGGCGTGTGTGAGCAGCGCCTCCGAGGCTGAGACCGTTTGATGTGGTTAATGAGGACGGGTGGTCAACGTGCTGAGAGAGAGAGAGAGGCGGGTGGGGAGGGCTTATCAAGACGCTAAGGTGTGCGATGGTGTCTGCCAGAGAAGGATGAATGGGAGATGGATGTATTTGATACCGGTGTTTAATACGCTTGCTGCCTGGTTTTTTTTTTTTTGTTTTTTTTTTTTGAATAAATAAATTTCTACACATACTCATTAGCAGACACGAACGCACGCTGACATACAAAAGGGCATCTTATTCGCGATTACACAACATCATACAACAGTATACCCTCAAATCCGCTACCCATCCTTTCTAACTGCAAGATCCATCAGCTTGCAAGTAAAGACTGGAATGTAACACCTGGAAAATCCAGGAGGAGAACACTGCCGCTCGTTTCTCACGACTATCTGGAAATTTTATGTCCACAGACTCCGGAATTCGGTGATAGGCGCTCACAGGACGGCCGGGATTTACGCCTGAAACTCAGGTTTTTGAGGAATTATCCCCTTTCTTTCAGTCACGAGGTCGTTGTCTTTGAACTCTCATCACTCGTCTCAAACGCACGTGTGTGTCAGGTCACACTTGTTCTGAGTGTAAAACATGTTTTCAGTGTAATCTCGAATGTTTCAGACCGTTTCCCTTCACGATGATTAAAATGCGCATCAGGCAGGGCCTGAGAAGCTGCTCAGC
>SRHC01003744.1:404433-434379 GCA_004794325.1 Pomacea maculata | reverse complement strand
AGTGGTCTATAAATAGATTCATGACAAATAAATTACCTGGACGTGAAAGAGCTTTTCAATTGTACCTCTCTTTCTTAATCTTTACTTGTATATTAGTAATTATTTAAGTGCGTGCATGTGTATGTGTGCATGTGCTTGGGTTCGTGTTTGCACAAAGGGCTCTTAACAGTGACCCAATATCGTCCCTCCTCCTCCCCGCATCGCAAACCCAGATTTTTACCTTTGTCCTTACACTTGAACTCCACACCGACTGACCCAGATATTTGCTTCCTTCGCGTAACTCTTTCTATCACGCACTTTATCCTCGCTCGCAGTGCATGTGCAGACGATGCTGTGTAATCATGTGATTGAAGCCGTTGTCCTCCATCGTGGCAACGACAGCGACCTTACTGCACTTCCACTCTTTGTATGTGACACCATTTTCGCGAAGAAGTTAACTCAAGTCATAAGACTTATGTTTCATAATTTTATCATAATAAAATTTTTGATTCTTTAGTGTCTACCATGATAGGTTTGGATATATATTTTGAATGATTTGACAATGAAATGTATTTATTTGACGAAAGTGCTCTTAAATAAAAGTAGTAACTTTGAAAAGTTTACAATGACAGGAAACTATTATTTGTGGCTTGCTGAGAGAGTTGCTACGTATATTATTAAAATTTGAGTGTTTGCATGAGTGTGCGTTTTCTTGTTTTTTTTTTATATTTTTTTTTTGTTTTTGCACTCGTTTATCAAGTTGTGACTCCTCCCTCCCTTTCCCCCCTCACCAATATTACGCTGTGTCATTCTTGTGTTTACCACATGTGCATACTTAAATTCGATAATGACTGACCTGGATTTCAGTATCGCCGGCATAGCTCTGGAGTCTAGTTAGTGCTTGGCTAGTTTTATCCTCGCGTTGCTTTTGGAAATCCCGAAGGCAGTGTTTGTGCAGACAGTGGTCTGTAGACATGTGGCTGAAACTGTTGTCTGCCATCGTGGCAACCACGGCGATCGTACTGCACCTCAGCACCAAGGACCCGGTTCCTCCTCTCACGTCCACCATGAACGCTTCCTACGACTACATCATAGGTGAGTGTCACTGACCTCGTCTCGTTCGCACGGATGTGTGAGTGTGATATGATGTGTGATATGATGTGAGCGCCATGTCTCTCGCCATCTTGCAGCAGCTCTGCTTGCGAGCGATAATTCTCGAAAACGCTTAGAGCAACCCCTTAGTTTTGTCTGGTATTCAATTACCAACACTTAAAACAGTAAATGGGTGCGCATGCATGGTGAGGAAGAAGGATTTGTATGTGTATGTGTGTACGTGAGTGTGCGTGTGCCTGTTTGTGTATGCGTCGTTAATTTGTGTCTGAAGTGAAAACAAAAAACCGAGAGTGAGGCAAGAACACACACACACACTCTCTCACAGAACACACACAGCTGAGACTGACAGTCAAACTGAAATATAGCTCTACAGACATAACTAGACAAGCACTCAGATAAACAGACGAACACAGCAACACATGGGTAGTCAGACACAAAAACATGCAATCCAACACTTAAACATACAGGTAACGAAAGAATATCTCAATCTTCTTTTTAAAAATTTGTTGCGCCTTTTATCTCACGAGTTATGCTGAAGTCCTATTTTCTGCCCTTCCCCCTCCCCTTATTTTGAAGTCGGCGGCGGCTCAGCAGGCTGTGTGTTGGCCAATAGACTGTCAGAGGACCCTGACGTCACAGTCCTCCTCATTGAGGCAGGCGGCGATGACCGAGGTCGCGATGACATCTCCACGCCGGCTTTTTACGGAAGCATGCACCACACCGACGTCGACTGGGACTACATTTCTGTTCCACTAAAACACGGTTTCGACGATCATGTAGGCAAGGTAATCTCAAGCGGCTACACTAAGACCCCTCCATCTGATTAGAAACCATTTGTGTGTGCGTTGGTGGTGTTTCACATTGGCTGGTGTTTAAAGGCCTACTAGAGTATTATACAGCTTTACATATGTATGTAAATATTTATACAAAGTGGCTTTGCTCAGTACTTTACCAAACAGAAGTGAAAGAAACCATGAGCTCATGAATGTCCATGAATATGTCATTGTTAAATAATATATTACTCCAGTTAAATATTATCCCAATTCGCCATCGACTTCTGTTTGCTGTAGTTTTGACAACGTGGGGCGTTCATAAACTTCTTACATTTGCGTTTCTATAAAGTAAAAGTTATCACTGAAATAAAGTCATGAGGGTTTGTGATGTAATGGTAATATCATCAGGCGCATCGTGAGGCCAGTTAGAGCGAAGGGACTAATTCCATCAACGATGATGATAATAACGAGGAGGAAAGGTGTGAGAGGAGGATTCAGTCCTAGAAGCGCATTAAAAAACTGAATTACCAGGAATACATGCTTTTCAGAGAGTCTACGTTCCAAGAGGGCGTGTCTTGGGAGGGACGTCCAGTACTAATTACTTATGCTACGTCAGAGGTCATCCTCGAGACTTTGACAGCTGGGTGAAGCAAGGGTGTGATGGGTGGAGCTATGAAGACGTTTTACCCTATTTTTTCAAGTTGGAGGGTTTGATGACCAGCAACTCTGGAAATTCGGGTATCGTTACATTCAAAGTTTTAATAAAGCCTGTAATGAATGATGAAAGTGATGTGTGAACAGGCGAGGTGGTGGCAGAAGGACAAAGTCCGACAAACTCCTGCTTTGGTCTTGTCTGGCAAAGTATAGGGTTAAAATACTCCCTTGTCACAAATTTAGTTAGACCCCCTAGGTTCACATCTCGTCTCGGGCCACTCTTTGTATGTGACACCTGTTCGCGGAGTCAGCCGTCGGGTGTTTTCTCCGCGAAATCTGGTCTCATTCCCCTCGTAGTTTAAAATCACCTCTAGGTGGAATCTTTTCCCGCCAAACCAACCACTCAACCTTATGTTTTTTGCGTTGAACTAGACACATTTTATTGACGATTTTTTTTTCTTCTTAGAACTCCTTGGAAGAGATGGTCCAGTGAAGATCCAGAACTCAAACACTTTGAAACTTAACGAGTTCCTGATAAAAGCTGCAAGTGAACTTGGCTATTCTCTCTTTGATTACATGTCTGGGGAAGGAGAAGGTAACAAGAACACTGTTTTCTCGCTCTCCAAAAGATTTAGCCCTACGTGTATATAAAAATATACATCTATATAAAACAAATATAAAATGTTGTATTTTCAAGCATTGTGTTAATACTTGTTACACTTTCATAGTCTTAATTGGTGTGCATTTTTTGGAGAAAGAGATAAGATTGAAGATATTTAAAGTAGCAAAGGAAGAACTTATTCATTACATTGTGAAGGTTTTCTTTTTAATTTCGTTGCCTCTGTGGACATTCTACTGGACTATTATTATACTTAAAATACGTAGCTGCATCAGACAATCATTTACGAATAAGAATCAATTCACCACCCTCATCATCAGCAGCAGCAGAAGAAGAAGAAAAGAAGAAGAACAAGAACTAAAGCCCCCACGAAACAACAGCTATGCTCACAACAGCAACAACAATTAAGAACTTAAAGTAGTTCACAGAAAAATAACAGAGCTACGGATTCATCACAATCATATGTATCCCTGTCTAAAGATGAGAGAGAATTTCAGGGTTGACCCCGCTGTACATCACGGCACACGGAGGCGAGCGGTACAGCTCGTCAAGAGCTTATCTTCATCCCGTGTTGACCAGAACAAACCTGCACGTGGTAGTCGACTCCTACGTCATAAGGGTCAGTTGTCCGCCGGCATAACGCACTTGCTGTCGTTAAAAGGGCCAAACCCTTCTTCCCTTTTGATACGTCCTGTGTCAGCAACTAAGCATTTAAGAGATTCCTATCAACTTTGTTTTCATCTGTTTTGTAGACGATTCGCGGTCAAGGAGTCGCCAAACCTCTCCATTGCATCAAGTACAGTAAATGAAATCATTATCTTTGTTATATTGTACAGGTAATTTTCGAAGGTTCAAGGGCAGCAGGCGTAGAAATGATACGCAGAAGCAAGAAAGAGAAAGTGCTAGCAAAAAGGGAAGTCATTCTCTCTGCAGGATCCTATGGTACTCCCAAGATCCTCATGCTCTCAGGGATCGGACCGAGCCAGCATCTGAAACAATTGGGGGCAAGTACAAAATCTACATTTTCTTTCGCTTCCAATAACTGTCATCTACGACGTGAAGGTGGAAACTGTTGACACATTTTAGTTCCATGGAACCATTTTGACAGGAAAATTTGTTTGGATACCAACATTCAGGCTCTTGTTGAAAGGGTTCAACAGTGCCTCCTTCCCAGTCTCCCAGAGATTTTTTGTAGCTATTAGGTATTATAAGATTTTTATGAACTTCGTGTAAATAGCTGTCCTCGTTCACCTGTTGAGAGTATGCGAGTCTTAGTCATGACAATATGAGGGGTTGTTGTTGTTGTTGCTCTTGTTGTTGCGGGTTAGTTATAGTGTTCTTGATTTTTGTTGTGATGCTGTATGGTTCTAACCCTTTCTTCCTTTTCAAGCTGCTACTAATTGACCTCTTGACTAAATAAAGTTGTGTCTTATGTTTTTTCTCAATAGAAATGTGTCCCTAAAATAATTTTTTTTTCTCTGCCACATAGATACCAGTCTTAATGGACTTGCCAGTGGGAGAAAACCTCCATGAGCATGTGCTGTATACTTACCGGGTGGCCCTTCAAGAATCCGTTGGCCTGCAAATCACTGATTTTTCTAGCATTTGGAACAAAGTTCAGTTCCACCTGTTTGGAGCAGGTGGGTAGGGTACAGAATGTGTGGGTCGAAAGTGTGAAAGGTCTAATTGGGTGATCCGAGCTGTGCACAGATTCTGGTAGGAGACAATACAAATATATTTTGTAGATTTCAGCGCCTGAAATACAAACGTCTATATATCTAATAATTTTAAAACGGGTGATTTCTACTTGTAATTAGTAAGCATTGCAAAATCTTGCTACTACGCGAAATAACATGTTAAGTCATATTATAAGGTAAGTAGCTTACACGAATTTATTTCCCGAGTGCTGAGCAAGATAAATGTCTAACTGGTAGCCACACTTGACAATCACCAATCATACACTTACAGACGACACTTCATGCGATATGTGTACACTATAAACACTTCAGTTCCACTACTGATTGCATCCAAAGGCATACCAACCACTCATGCAAGCCTGTACACATTCATGTACACATTTGCACCACACACACTCTACTCATAGAGATTAAGGAGATGCATTTACCATTCAGTCCTGACTTGTGTTACAGCAGAGTTCACAGGAGCTACTGTTTAGTAAAAAAAGAAAACAACCTGGTTTTCATGCTAAACTCTTTGTATTTTTACTTCTGGAAAATTGACAGACTGCTAATTGAAATTGCAACGTGTTTACACAATACAAGCCTCTCTTTTGAAATGAGGGAGTAATATTTATGTCTTCTAAACTCTGTTCACCTCAAGCTCTCGTTATGAAACCTTTCCTAACAGGTATCCACTCATTATCAAATTCTCTTACATTACTTTACTACCTTCCCTGTCTTCTGCAGGTCCCCTTTCGAGAACCGAATATGAGTACCAACTTATCGTCAGCACTAACAGCAATAGCAAGGAGCAGGGGTGGCCTGATGTACAGATTCTATTCACCCCAGCGCTGTGGAGCACAAACATCTTTCATACTCTGGGACTCGGCGAAGAAGTCAGTTTCGGGTCACATTAATCAATTTAAACATTAGAAAAAAATAAAACGCTAAATAATCTAACATTTTGTTTAAATGGAGTGTTTCAATTTTTTTTTTCTTCATTGTTATCCAAATTCGGACCAAATTTGTTGAAAAATACAATTCAGCAGTTTCATAAACAATAATGCTAGTCACACACTTCCATCTTAAAAAGAAAAGGAAATTAAGTGCCAAGATAACAAAAAATTGCTTCTTCGGAAACATAGTGATCCAGGAAATGTAAGGTCACACATGAGAAACGAACCAGATTTGTTTGTTTTGTTTTTTGTATATAACAGCATCAAACATGCTTTCTTCTTTTAATTTTTTCACTCTCTTTCCATTTTTATTAACTCAAAACCATCCTATGTTCAACGTATTTATTACTTTATTGTGAGTCACTTTTTGAGAAAACAGTATGGGCAATTTCTAGCAATACATTACTAATTAGCATACATTTTTTCTCAATTAATGTCAAATTACACAAAATATCATTCCATTTTAAAAAATGTGTCTTACTGGCAACAGCTGCTGAACTCATTTTATATGGGAGCTATTATGTTCTTATTTATTCATTCATACATGAACATATATACTGACATATACTCACTTACTCATACAAACATGCAAACGTCTCGTCTTAATAAGAATACAGTTTTGAATAGCTCTGAGCTAAATAGTATTATTTGCTTATTAAATAAAGGCACTAAAAGAAGCTGCTGGAAAAGATGATGAAAATGGGATTACTTGCATTGCCGGTAGTATGAGACCTCGAAGCAGGGGGACCTTCCGATTGCAAAGTAAGGATCCGTTTGATGACCCCCTCATCGATCTCAACTACTTCCAAGATCCTGAAGACGTGGATACTGTACGCAGAGGTAAACATTGAAATTTTCATGAGTAGTAGTAAGCACACATTGCGCTATGATAAGACAATTTTGTTTTCGTCGGGAAAAGTAATCACGCAGTAAAATGTTTTATTGCATAATCTGTCCAGCTTTCGACAAAAAGAGTTTCTGAAACAGCAATAAGCTGTCAGCAAGCTATTTAGCTAGAGACAATGTAACTAAGTATTATGTTCTTCAATGTCTAATTCTTCTTATATTACTTGTCTACTTTCGTGTACAGGCATCGACGTCTGCAGACGCCTGATACAAACCCCTAGCCTGCAGTCCCTAGGGGCCCGGCCCGCTGACGGCCCGTCTCCTGCGTGTGTGGGGCCAAACAGCCCTTACGACTCTGAGGCCTACTGGACGTGCATGGTGCGAAGACGATCAGTCTCATATCACCATCCTGTGGGCACGGCTAAAATGGGCTCAGCTAATGATTCTACAGCTGTTGTCGACACCAGCCTAAGGTAATCTTTACACCCTCCCGTCTCTTTCAGATGCAAACCATAAATCTTCAAGAGGCATTAAGCCCGTTTACCGTTGGACTGTTATTGGTTAGAGAAAAAGTTTAAAAACATTAATGCTGTTTAGAATCAATTCGAACAAATTTTGTTCTTTACCATTTCATAAAGATCAGTTTTAAAAGCGCATTATCATATCTATTGTCTAACCTTTCTTTGTTGATGTTGCACCTGTTAAGAGGTGTCACTGTGATTTGATACAGATGAATAGTTAATCGCCATCAGTCACAACACATTTTAGCCAAGATGTATCCATTGCTGTCGAGAAAGGATGCAAGAACATTCTAAACATTTTATAAAATTGTTAGTCTCCTGTTGCTGTATTTTGAAATATAATATTCATATGTTTTCAGTTTTAAAACTAAAAACTAAGCTAGAATAAAGCTTCGCTTGTTGACATTTTCAGAGTCCGAGGCATAAGTGGTCTGAGAGTCGTTGATGCTTCAGTCATTCCCAGCGTTCTTTCCGCCAACATCAATGCTGCTGTCATGATGATAGCCGAGAAAGCTTCCGACATCATCCGAGCCAACCGGAAGTCTGTGACTAAACAGTGAAACAAAGCGAAGATAGAAGCGACATTAAATAAACTATCTGTGACATAAAACTGACCCAATGCACTATCATGTTGCTGTGTAAAAGTAATTATATGCGGAGTGCCTGATGTCGTGGTAATCAACTGTCAACATGCTATTTATCTAGACACAATGTTAATAAAAATGTTCATTTGAAATAGACTTTCCTTACTTTACTCACCCCTTGTTCTTTAATATGCTTACTCAAGTCATAAGACTTTTGTTTCATAATTTTATCATAATAAAATGTTTGATTCTTTAGTGTCTACCATTATAGGTTTGGATAAATATTTTGAATGATTTGGCATTGAAATGTATTTATGTGACGAAAGTACTTAAATAAAAGTAGTAACTTTAAAAAGTTTACAATGACAGGGAACTATTATTTGTGGCTTGCTGAGAGAGTTGCTGTGTATATTATTCTAATTTGAGCGTTTGCATGTGTGTGCGTTTTTTGTTTTAGTTTTGTTGTTTGTTTGGGTTTTTTTTTCACTCGCTTATCAAGTTGTGACTCCTTCCTCCATTACCCCTCCCCACCGCCCTCCCTCCAATATTATGCTGTGTCATTCTTGTGTTTACCGCATGTGCATCCTTGAACTCGATAATGACTGACCTCGATTTCAGTATCGCCGGCATAGCTACATAGTCTAGTTAGTGCTTGGCTAGTTTTATCCTCGCGTTGCTTCTGGAAATCGCGAAGGCAGTGTTTGTGCAGACAGTGGTCTGTAGACATGTGGCTGAAACTGTTGTCCGCCATCGTGGCAACCACGGCGATCGTACTGCACCTCAGCACCAAGGACCCGGTTCCTCCTCTCACCTCCACCCTGAACGCTTCCTACGACTACATCATAGGTGAGTGTCGCTGACCTCGCAGCGTGTCACGCGCCATCTTCGTGTCGCAGGGGAGAGTAGTCTGGGGGACGCAGTGAGGGGTTACCTCCCCTGTACTCTTATTGCAGCTGTTGCGCGTCAGGAGCCTGGGTCAGCTTGACTCGACCTGTATTCTTTACTGACCCCTTGCACTTTGGCGGCGTGGGGGAGGTTGCTGCTCTTGTGTATGTGGGGTGAGGTGCGTATACGTGTGTGTGTGTGCTCTTGAGTGTCTGGAGTGGAGCGGAATACACATCAGCATGCGTACGCACGGACGTACACATAAACAAGCCTGACCGACAAAGAGACAGGCATATACGTGACAGTTCCACACACGACAAACACATTAAAGACAAACACATATCACTGCAGTCAGACAGGAAGATACACTTGCAGACGTTTAGACAGACAAGCGAACAGACAGCCAATAAAATAATATCTTCTCTTCAATAATTTGTTTATACTTAATGTCCCTTGTTATCCTGATTTCTTATTTCTGCTATTTTTGTGGAAGTCGGCGGCGGCTCAGCAGGCTGTGTGCTGGCCAGTAGACTGTCAGAGGACCCTGACATCACAGTCCTGCTCCTTGAGGCTGGTGGCGACGATCGCGGTCGTGAGGACATCGCCACGCCGGCTTTTGTTGGTTTTCTGCAGCATTCGGATATCGACTGGGACTATCTTACTGTTCCTCAGAAACATGGTTTTGAGGGCCACGTTGATAAAGTAAGGAAAAAACACCCTGGGAGGTGGTTGGCTTTGAACTTAAAAACCATAGCTGCAACCAAAGTATCTCCCTGCCTGTTGACCAGCTGCCTAGCAGATTTTGGTACCATGGGAGATACCAGACACGGCAAACCACATACTCGTACATTCATTCTCCCTGCAGACTATGAGATTTATTACTTTGTGAATATTTGTCTTTAACATTAAATATTCTGTCCAAAAAAAGTTTTTATCTTTATCATTTTAATTTATTTCTGGGTACTTTGTTCTTCTCTTCTATATACTTCCTGTTGTATATTAGGACTAAATTATAGACTCTTCTGACAACTTGGTAAGTTTATTCGAAGCATATTGTCTAAGAGACAAGCTTATAACGAACCTTGTTTCCACATAGATACTTCATAAGAGAGCTTTACGAACCATGTTCATTAAAGATCGCATCTTCCATTACTCCTCACAACTTTTCCCATAAAACTAGTCCTTTTTACACCTTCCTTTTGAAATACATGTATCATGTTCCTCTCAGCTCTTGTTCTTGTTATTCAGTTCCTCTTTGTGTTTTCTTGTATTTTATTTTATTCTTCGTTTAGTACGGCTGTTTATTCTTTTATAGTTGATATGTTATTTGTTTGTTTTCCTGTCCCTCGTATGCTGTCCATGTTTCGTTCTTGTTCCTAAGCGCAAAGAGCATTCTCCATAAAAGAATGAGTATGCGGTTTATATATTATTATTATTCCAGAGAGCCTACGTTCCAAGAGGGCGTGTCCTGGGCGGGTCGTCTAGCATGAACTATATGTCGTACGTCAGAGGTCATCCACGAGACTTTGACAGCTGGGCGGAGCAAGGATGTGATGGCTGGAGCTACAGAGATGTCTTGCCCTATTTTTTGAAGTCAGAGGGCTTCATAAAAAGTCATTCTGCCGAGTCAGGTATCCAAATCTTCATATTATCTTCAGGACCATTATCTGAGCATGCCACGTGGACATAATGTCAACAATCCCATCACACTGACAGGATTTCACATCTAGTGCACGCTTAATTCTTCCTTTGTAAACTCTTAGAACTTAACGTTCTTGAATTCACTTATCTTTCGCAGACTGGCTATAAGTCGTAATTTTATTGATATGTTGTTCCTCTACTTCAAGAGCACAACAATATGACGGCAGACAGGAAAAGGTTAAATAGATATTAAAAGCTAAAAAAACGTAATACGATATTGCTCTTGGCGCAGTCTTTCACACACAAAACGCACTGACATTTTTTTTTGCAGAATTTCTTGGAAAAGATGGTCCTCTGAAAATTGAAGAGGCCATGCACTTAAAACTTACCGATATCCTTACTCAAGCAGCAGAGCACCTGAGATTTCCTCTCTTTGATTACGTGTCCGACGAGGGGGAAGGCAAGTCCTACATTTTTTTTGGTCTCTGAATCCTACCTGCAAAGCCAGTGTGCACTAAACAGATTACTAAGCCATACAAACTGATTAAAACAAATTTATATTGACATACTGTCACTGAAATAATCTTCATTTTCTTTAACGAGAGAGAAACGCAATGGTTTCAGAAACAATTAACCACTGCACGAAGATGCTTACAAAATAGTATGCATGTGTTTAACTACAAAGTTAGATACCCTGTGCAAACCCACGCACGCCCACACAAACAATGTCAAATTATAACATTTAATACCTCTTTATTATTAGTGTGTTTATTCAGTATTTAAAAGAGCCGTGGGTGAAGCAGTGATCGGTATGAAAATGAAAGAGAACATGTGAGAGAGACAGAGAGCTAGAGAAAGAAATCGATGAAAGGTTCAAGTGGCATAAAACACACAATCATGTACGCGATACTGTTTGAGAATTTCAGGATTGTCACCGATGTATTTCACTACACACAGAGGTCAGAGGTCTAGTACTTCCAGAACCTATCTACATCCAGTCTTGAACAGGTCGAACCTGCACGTGATGGTCAACGCCTACGTCACACGAGTCAGTTATCTGGAGACGAAGTGCGCTTGCCTTTGTTAAATCTGAGAAAGAATTGAATGCGAAGAACTATAAAAATTACCTTTGGTTGTTTTGTTTATTTGTTTTGTCATGGCTTGACAATACCAGTTAAAATGACATAAATAGAGCTGCATTTCTGGTGTGTAGGTTGTTCTTGAGGAAACAAAAGTGGTTGGCGTGGAACTGGTTCACAGAAGCAGAAAAAAACGAGTATTAGCGAAAAAGGAGGTCATTCTCTCTGCAGGATCCATTGGTTCTCCTAAGATCCTCATGCTGTCAGGAATCGGACCACGTCAGCACCTCAGAGACTTGAAGGCAAGAGCATACACCACATATTGAAAGACTTTTTATAGGAAAATTAGAAAAACCTTTAATTCTTCTGTTTTTATTTTGAGCTCCTATGTGAAAATAATATTTACACCTCGTACAGATACCGATTACTATGGATTTGCCAGTGGGCGACAACCTGCAGGATCATCTGCTTTATGACTACCATGTTGGGCTCCAAGCACACGTGGGTTTGCATGTAACTGATTTTTCCGATGTTTGGAACAAAATTAAGTTTCACCTCTTTGGAACAGGTGAGTAACTAATTTTAGTCACATTTCGATTAATTTTTCCCATTAAAGCTATAAATTATAAGGCATTTTACAGTAAACTATTGTTTATCGATGGTGTCTGCGTTCTGAAACTATTTATCTGACATTCCTGTTATAGATGGTGTTTCTAACAAATTCTATAAAATCAATAATGATAACACTTTCTGAAGCTATTTATTTAATATTTTCCCGATTCTACTGAAATAATTTAATTGTTGAAGCTCGTGTTGAATTTCCCAGCATGGCATGTCTGTTGCAGGTCCTCTCTCATTTAGTGGGACAGTCACTCACCTGTTTGTAAGCTCTACGAACCATAGTAAGCAGCTACTGTGGCCAGACATTCAGATTTTATTTCATTCCATACTTTGGGATTCAAACAGACTGCGTGCTCTAGGACTCAACGAAGAGGTTACTTTCTTTATAATAATTAATAGTCAATAGTTAAAAAGAAGGGAAATGATGAATGTAGCCCTTTAACTATTTCAGCTCTAAGTAGCTGAAGCATATTGCAATAAACAATTCACGACATGTATAAGTACTTGCTTGGTGATTATATGTTGCACATAAACTGCTTTTTTATCTCTACATAGAGATATGGTTTCATATTTTCTGTGGTTAAGGCTATAGAAGAATCCTCCAAAAGAAAACAGTTTCAGTACGGTTTTTCCTGTCTGCCTGCTCACCTGAGACCTGGAAGCAAAGGGACGTTACGCTTGCAAAGTTCAGACCCCTTCGATGACCCCCTGATTGACTTCAACTACTTCCAAGATCCAGAGGACGTGACTGCTTTAGTTAAAGGTATTAAAAACTTTTGCAGACTATCGGATTTCCATATTGTTGAACTAAGGGCTATTTCATTTGTACCTCCCCTCTGTACTTTGTTCTTGTACATATTTTCTTGTAAACATTTCTGCTTGTGACATACAAAGGCATCGACGTCTGCAAGCGTCTAGTTCAAACCCCCAGCCTACAGTCCCTAGGGGCCCAGGCCGCTGACGGCCCGTCTGCTGCGTGTGTGGGGCCCAACAGCCCTTACGACTCGGAAGCCTACTGGACGTGCATGGTCCGAAGACGATCAGTGTCGTACTACCATCCTGTGGGCACGGCTAAAATGGGCTCAGCTAATGATTCTACAGCTGTTGTCGACACCAGCCTCAAGTAATCATCAAGGCTTTGCCTTCTCTTCCAATGCATATTATAAAATTTTACGGGCATTAAACTCAGTACGAGTTAACAACAAAGTCTATGATGAGAAGTAATTATAGCATTGAAAGTCTTGCCTCGATGCATTTGGAAATAAGTTTCTTGTGGATTTATATCTTAAAACGGGACCCTTAACTATGATAAATTATTGACATTTTCAGAGTCCGAGGCATAAGTGGTCTGAGAGTCGTTGATGCCTCAGTCATTCCCAGCCTTCCTTCTGCCAACACAAACGCTGCTGTCATCATGATAGCAGAGAAAGCTTCCGATATTATCCGAGCGAACCGGAAGTATGCGACTAAACAGTGAGCTACAGAAAGATAAAATGGCAGTAAGATTTACCCAATGCTCATTGTGTTCACTTCCGATCGCCAGATCATGCAAATAAAAGCTTTTGATAGCTACGAGGACATTTTGCAGCGATTATGTGTAACTTTTTTGAATCCTTTGTATACTATATTTTCATTTGAACGCTTTTGAATCAAATGCCTTTGAAATGTATTTATTTTACAAAACTTCCCTTACATAAAAGTAATGACTGAAATATTAAACAATGATTTAAAAATAAAGTCTGCGAGTTGTGATGTATGAAAACTTAGTTTTTCTATATGTATAAGCTTGACTACAAACAGACTGACAGGCTATAGTATGCTGTCATTGTCTGGAAAAGCTGAAAAAGCCCAGTCTGTAAATGTAGTATTATAGTTGTCTTTTCCTAAAATGTACATAAAATTATGGAAAGGTTTATGTCCATTTTTAGCATTTCTTTTTTATTTTCATTATTGCATTTCACTTTTGAATTCTTAGAATTGTCATCAACAGGAGACAGACGATTTGCTTGCTTTTAACTCTGTGATCAGTAAGCAGCGCATTAAAAAAAATTAAGGAAAAGTTCCCCTTAATCAAAGAAGGGAATTGAAATCATCGTCAGGCTGCTGTTTAAATCTCTCACTCTATGAATCTATGACTTTCTTTATTCCCTTCTACATCTGCTTTATTCAGGCTACACACAGGCTGTGGTCACACTTCACGGCTTCTGTCCCGCTAGACTGCTGCAGGCCTTGGAGTCAAGAACAGTCGCAGACCCGTGTCTGGCCTCATGACCGCTGCAATCTTTCTCTGTATTTTGTGTATGGGGTCCACAGTCAGCACGAATCTGAAAAAAAAAGAGTTTGGGTTTCCATGGAACTCTATTGTTTACAACTCTCTTACATTGACGCCCTTGATAATATTTTTTTGTGTATGCAGAGAGTGTATGTGTGTATTTGCGTAGGTGTATGTGGTTGTGAAAGATGTTTTAAAACATATTTGAATATGTTTTACTTAACCTACAGCCATAATAGCTATTTAGACATTAACATTTATTGACTGATGTACTTGGTGAACCCTCTCATATAGGTTTTGTCCATTTCTGTATACATCTTTTGAGTTAAAAGAATTTTAAAAGACTATAAAATGTGAACTGTATGGTGAATACAGACATAAACATGTAACAAAAATACAGAGGAACGACGAATCACAAAATACGACTAACGAAGACAAAACTCTATTCTATTCTCACCCTTTTATAAATAGTACAAACTCTTTTACCAAAGGTGTAACTGCTCAGTCCCTACTAAAGCATTCTAAGAAACATCAAGACCAGATATTTCGAGACTTCAGAATCGATAACATTATTGCAAAAGTACTGCCTCGTCTGTCTTCGTCGTGGAAGTTACTTAAATCACTCACTTTCTCAGTATTCGTCCGATGATCACTTTCTGCTCGTTGAGGGCGAAGTGTTGCCCGATGCAGTTCCTGTGCAAGAAAAGCAAACATCACAAAGATACATCAGGTAGCACTACAAAAAAATATTCTGTTGCCAAAAGAATTCTTTTGCCCAGAAAATCCAACAAATGACTCTCCGTCAAAAAAGATATAGCTAAGGAAAAGAATTTTGACAAGTTCATGATAGAACAAAGAACGATGAGAAGACTCACTGCGTTCGGCAGTAAAGGGAGATCATTGGAGATTTAACGGTAACGACTCCAGAGAAAAAGGGTTGGTGACATCAATAAAATACTGATAATATATTAAAAAATGTTTCAATTTAAAAATTCGTAAAAAGGCGATTGTCACTGCCACTCAGAGTCAGTGTCTCAGCGAGTGAAGCACACCGGAGTCGAATCCAGCGAATAGATCCAAACGCGAAGGGACAGAACTCTCATATCAAGTACAAAGGCTCTGTTCTTTCCGTCATGCTATCGTTTGAAGAAACTACGAAAAAAGTTAAAAACTATTAGAAGTGACCTAATAATGGCATCCATAACAACGAATACAAAGCAATTACCTGGGCCCTGCTGAAAACGGCACATAAGCGTATATGTCCTTGTCCTTGATATTATCCGGATGAAACCTCTCCGGGTCGAAGGTCTCGGGATCTGACCACACCAAAGGATTGTGGTGAAGACCTATGATGTTCAAAGAGCACCAAGTGCCTGCAGGAATGGTCACGTCCTCGATGGTCATGGGCTTGGTCAGCTGTCGACCGATGAGGGGAACAGTGCAATGCAGGCGCATGCCCTCCTTAATAACCTGGGTCAGGTACTCCAGCTTCTGCAGGTCCTCCCTGAAAGGCAGACAAAAAGCCGGTAAACCCAGCCAGAGTTTTCGTTTTTCTGTGAAACTCCACACAGACTACGCGCTTCAAAGCCGGAGTGAATCAAGACTTCGATGTTATTCATATTGTTTTTTAAGGACTTAAGGGTCGTTTACTGATTGGATAAAACTCTAAATAAAGAGAATCTTATTTGCTCTAAAATCAGGAAAAACTCGTCATGTCACGATATGCAACTTTAAGTTCAAAGTTCTAACCCTAATACTAACCCTATCCTAACCCTAACCCTAACCCAGTTAATTAGGGACATCACTAATTCTTCAAGACTAGTACCATTCAATGTCGTCCGACTGGCGACCTGCCAGCACAGAGTCCAGTTCCTCCTGAGCCTTTTGCTGACAATGTTGATGCTGCGCCAGCGAGTACAGAGTCCAGGCAATGGCACTGGCAGTTGTGTCGTGACCTAAAAGGTCAGCATATACGTAAGTCAGTTCCCAAACCTTTGTTTATGGAGTTGTATCCTAAACAATAAAAAGAAATTATGTAGAATATATCTTAGAAAACTAAATTTTACAATCTGTTTGTCGTAGATCGACATGTGAGCTTATTTCTGCCACGCACCTGTATCAAAAACTTATTTTATCCATCAAAACAAAAAACCAGCTAACTAATAAGCTACTAATAAAAAGTTACCTTCAAACATAAATGTGTCGACCTCACTCCGAATCTCCAGCGGTGTGAAGCCTTGTCCTGATTCATCCCGAGCTGTCAGCAAGATGTCCAGGAAGTCTAAGTGTCTTTTCTTGGGTGGTCCCTCTTTCTCCTAGGCACACAGAAATTTTGTGTGTGGTGGGTGGATGAGGGTAACATAAAGTCCGGCGGAGAAAGGATATATGCAGGGCTCTTCCAAGTTCCCCATCCTTAGTTCCTCTCCATACCTTTTTTACAAACGTATAGAAAGGAAAGGGAAAGAAAGAAAGAGAGAAAGAAAGAGAGAAAGAAAGAAAAATCATGTCATGCTTACCAAACGCTCCTTGCGAGCTTTGATGACATTATCGGCAACACTGTGGGCAAAGTCGCAGTGTGCCTTAAACTTTCTTCCGCGGCTCGACAGGAAGTAGATGAAATCCAGTAGAAATAAGGGATTTCTAAGAGCCAGAAAAACACGTGTTTGGATTCAGAGACGGGACAGCTGAATGGTCACGTGATTGATCCAGCATGATTGTATATGCATGAAGTAGCCTGCACGTCCAGTTTCATTATTGCCAATGCAACTAGCGAGATGTTCATGCTCGCTAACAAATGAATTCTAGACAAATAAACAAGTTTCTTTTCTATAGAAGCTACATTCTCTGTAAACGATGAGTCAAAGTAAAACAAAGAATCGAAGCCTAAAGTGTGCTCCCTTTAACGACACAACGAACATCTACAACGCATCCTCTTTGTCCACAGAAAAAATAAACGCGCACTATTTCTTTTTTAAGAAAATAAAAGGCTTTTACCTCCCTCTTTCACTCCACATGTCTGTCAGCTGCATAACTGCCTGTACATATGGGTGAGACTCTCTACAGAAAAGACAAGTTTATACAAACGAATAACAATCTCTGAAAAACACCTCAAGAAAATGCGAGCTGAACGGATTTATGGAGGTGAATGTTTCTTCCTGAACCAGACTATCCAATACACTTCTCCAGCTGTCTAAAAGCTTCAAGAAACACTGTTCCATTCAAAAGCAAATTCAGTTTGTCATGGAAGGCAAATCAAATTGCTCAATCGAAACAATCATGTGTTCAGTCATGTCTAAGCAGTATAATTAAACTGTAGACTAGTAGACTGATAGTAATTCTTGTTATTACTGTTACTACCACCTATCTTTTTCCTGTGTAGAGATGAGAGGTAGACCCACCCCTTTAGCTGAATGTCGTCCTTGTAGGACATGGCGCATTGTAGGATGACATCAAGTGTGCACAGACTAACGGAGCTGTATATCTCCATGCTGGTCTTCTCTACAGCATGGACATTCATCTTGTCCTGTAGGATGGATGGTACGATGACATATTGTATTAGACTAGATGTATATATCAATGGATACCTGGCAGCTATTCATTGATCGCCTTAGTAAGAGAGTTTACCTACACCTCGAAATACAAATAAAGGACATCTCGAGGTCTAAAGTCAAACAATACTCAAACACAAGTAATCGCTAAGAAGAGGTAACTCTTGTCTGATAAATTTCTGTTGATGGGGTTGCTGTGGTGGTGACGACGACGATGATGATTTCTGTGTCAGAAGAACACATGATAGCAACACCTTGTCGAGATAAGACCAATTATTTCAATCCCGCCTACATATTGTACAAGTAAGCACACAGACCATGGCTTCGTTCACTGACGACAAGAGAGTAAAGTCATGTAGCATCATGGATGCTGATTGTGAGAAGTCAAATTAAAATGCAGGCTACAGAGTTAATCACTGTCTTTGTGTGATAACCAACGGTCAAGGTTGGCATATAATTATGGAGTTACTTGCCAACAGCACGTCGGCAGCGCGGTTGCTGATGGTGTTGTATGGCTTCAAAATGTCGAAGTGGAAGGCTGGTGTGAGCAGACGGCGAGATCTGTACCACCTAGGTCCGTTGGCTATCAGCAGACCTTCTCCCAGCCATGGAAGTGCAAACCTGTACCCGGGACTTTTAGGCTCTGTAAACAGAAAGATCTTTTAATATCCTAATAAGACCAACGATGTTTTATTATAAAACTCGCAGGAAACTTGATCTTATGGAAGAGAAACCTGTTCTAATGAAGAAAAAAGAACGATTCTACCTGAACTTTTAAGAAGCGTCTTCATTGTGTCCGGGTGGTGCAAGACAATGCTAGGTTTCAATGGCCCCAGCCACAGCCGGAAAAATTTCGGGTATTTCTTTGAATACTCCAGTATGTAGCGAATCCGTTGGTCTGGAGTGTATGAGCGCATCTGGAGAATAGGATTATGAGAGGCACCATAGGCTGTGACAGGAAATGTCGTCAACGTTAAAACGAAATGTGTTTTTAAGTTGTCGCAGTACCACAGAAGGAAAGGAGAAAATGAATAAAGAAGGCACAAACAATTCCTGAGTGATTTTATCTATATATATATCTCAACTATATACACACACACATATGAAAAACCATTGCTGTCCGAGTCTGTTCCTAAGAAACGTGTGCCATTGAGTACACAGCACGTTATCGACGACGACTACAACTCTCTGTATGACTGAGACATCATCTCATGTAGGCCCGACTTGTGGCATTTTATTCTGGAAGTCAGACACTTGTCTTACCTTTCTCAAGTTTCCCCAGAGCCAGCTGAAGTCTGTTTCGCCAGGAAGTTGGTTAAAGAAGCGAAAAAACCTGCGGTACCAGACAAGCCATCTTATGATCTGGACCGTTAGCGCCGTCATCCCAGCAATAACGGCCAACCGCACAGTCGGAGGTAAGGAGGACAGTCGATTAGCCACCTCCATGATGTTGAATTCTGGAACGAAAAAGTGTGATAAGATAGGATATACCTGCTTCCATAAATATCTATTAATAACAAAACTCACTATTTTCTGCATATTATGATTATTAGTGAAATTATTTTCTACATTTTGAAACGTAAATGTCTTCAACAAAAGAGGTGTGATGCTTGCACTAGCATGTGATGGAAAGTAGTGGAGGGATTATATTTTAAATGATAAAGAAATGCAGACAGGGGTTAGAGGAGTCATGAAGTACTGTGTACTCGCATAGTACTTCATCATTATAGCATGAAGGAGATCTTAGCATAACATTAGCAAATCCAAGTAGAATATAAAAACCAATATATAAGAATAAATATTTTTGTTTTATTCGAATCCAAGAATATCAAGCACCTAAAATTTATGTATGATCATCAAGCATTTATACTCGTTCCAAGCATATATAAATTGTTCTATCCTTTAAGAATGTAGGCATGTAAGACATATCCTGTGTAATACTATAATTGTCTAATTTTTTTTTTCCTATTCTAACATCCACAATACCCTAAATTAATGAAAACTTTGCATAGCAAGTTTCAACTAATCTTCACGAGAATTGTTTTTGTTTTTGTTTTACTTGTTTCACGTATTTTTGTTACTGATATAATAGGAAATACCCTTCCCATTTTCCATACTGATATTTTCAGGGAGGTCACATATATATACTCTATGGTTGAAGTAATCATAAAATGGCTGTTTGCTAATTTCCTTATATATTACTACTTTTCTAATTAGTGCTTTAATTCTTGACCAAACCAATCTAGGGTTATAAATAGGTGTTTCTAATCTGGCTACAGTTCTCCGAGTTTATTATTTACTCTCTCATCAGTTTATTGTACACTTTTCTTTCTCTCTCATAAATCTCTTTCTGCGGCAGTTTGTTCTTCATTGTTGTCGTTCTTTGGAAACATTTCAGCAACCGTTTAGCTCTTCGTCTCATTTTTGGGCAGTCTATATCAAATCACTTATTCTATCTTGCATCCTTACAGTGCCTTTGACTATACAAAGGCCAAACGTATAACAGTTCCAAAAGGGACTTGCTGAAAATGCCAAGTACAAACATCGTCTCAACTTCTTCCTCATCATTGCAAGAGGGGCAGCTTGTCATGTCTACGAAATATGACTGCTTTGTACCTATCCTATTCAAGTCTCTGAGAGCAAAAAGAGAGATAATGCTGTGTCAACCCACAGACCTATAAATACAGTGTCTGGTCGCCAATGCACATAAAACCGATAAAATAAACTCTTTCAGTGTTATGCAACCTGTCAATAAAACTATGGATCAGTACCTTGATTTCGCAGGTCTTCTAAGTGTTTCGATGTGAAGTGTTGGATTGTGAAATCTTCCTGGTTTCCCTGAACACTGTTGATACGACAGTGGTACAAACAGCTTCGGATCTGGATTTTGTCGGCTCTACAGGACCTCGCTTGTGAAGAAACTGACACAAACGGCTTGAAATTTATCACATAAACAAATGGATCATAAACAAGGTCGCGCCCTTTAAAGGTACACCTCTACCTATTCTACGTCGCACGACCTTTTCAAGGCCGCGGCGCAGCACACCAAATACACGTACAGCCCTTTCCATCCACCTACCTTCTGCTCCATACGGTTTTGCGAGCACGTAGCACACGAGTGAATAAGTGGGGCTTAGGCCTGGAGCACCAAGAAAGTACCACGAACTGCGTCTCGTGCGTGGCTACCCGTCTCCCTCTGACTTGGTCGACCCAAACACAAACCGTCAGCGAAGCGGAGTCGCTTACCCTTCATATCCTATTATCTTTTGAATAAATCGCCTTTGTTTTGAAGAAAACGACTCAGTAAGCTAAAAAATTGTTTAAGTTATGTGGCAGACCTGTTTTAGCGTAATTATCGACCATTATCAAAATGAGTATCAGCAGCCGGGACTTAATACAGATTATCTGCCGTCACTTCCTCTCTGTCGTCTGCTTTCTCCATTATCTCCAAATGTGAAACGTGGGCTCTGCTTTCCGATACCGAGAAAACTATTGCATTTCAGAACAAGTGTCAGAGAAGGGTGCTTTAGCAGGGTTAGTGTCCACTACTCGGCTGAAGCTATAAGAGGACAAAAGTCTTCATGGTAAGCCGAAGTGTCATGACCAGATCACTGCTTCTCGTAGAAAACTGTCTTCGTCATTCTTCCTTGTGTTTTGTTCTAGTCACCATGATCGCTGTCATATATGTTTTCAATTTTCAACACTGTTTTATGTTTGTTTGTTTGTTTTGGTTTTTTTTTTTAGGGGGATGGGGTGTTGTTAATTTTTATGATTATTGTTCACTTTTGAATCATTTGTATTTTCATCAGCAGGAAACAGACGATAAATTTGTTTCTAGTTCTCTATAATCAGAAAAGAAAGGAAATTAAAAAAATAAAGTTGAAGCTCCCTCTAATCATAGAAAGTACTTGAAATCATCGTGAGTTTGGTTTCTCTTTCACTGTTCCCTTTCGGGTCTCCTGTTTATTCAGACTACAAAGCTGCGGTCACACCACGCGGCTTCTGTCACGCTAGACTGCTGCAGGCCTTGGAGTCAACAACAGCCGCAGACCCGTCTCTGGCCTCATGACCATTGCAATCTTTCTCTGTACTTTGTGGTTGGGGTCCACAGTCAGAGTGAATCTGAAAAAAATGATACAGTATCATGGCACTCTGTATTTTACAAATCTATATATTCTATCTATTGATATGCCCGTGGTGTATGTGTGTATTTACGTAAGTATGTGTGTGTGATTGTGAAAGAGTTTTAATTTACGCTGTATTTGAATATATTGTACTATACCTCTGGCCATGAATAAAGCTTTTAATATTGTGACTAATGTACTTGGTGAACCCTTTCATGTGGATTTTGTCAATTTCGTAATACCTCTTTATAATGATAAAAAAGGAAAAAGAGTTTGAACTGTGAACTGTATGGTGAATACAGACAAAAACATATAACAAAAATACAGAGGAACGAATGAACACAAAATCCGGCTCTACAGTGTTCTCTTGCCATGTATAAATGGTGCAACCTATTTTCACCAAAAGGTTTGACTATTCAGTCCGTACTGAAGCATTCAACGAAACATCAAGACCAGATATTTCCAGAATCGATAATATTATTGCAAAAGTACTGCCTCATCTTTATTTGCTGAGGAAGTTAATTAAATCGCTTACTTCCTTAGTATTCGTCCAATGATCACTTTCTGCTCGTTTAGGGCAAAGTGTTGCCCGATGCAGTTCCTGTGCAAGAAACACAAACATCACAAAGATACATCAGGTAGCACTGCAAAAAATACTTTGTTGCCAAACAATTCTTTTGCCTAATAAATTCAGCTAGTGACCAGGGGCGGACTGGAGCTTTAAAGCTGCCCGGGCATTATTTACAGAGCGGCCCTTCTCACTAAAATAGGCCCATAATATTATTCTATAGAACAAAATAGGCCCACCGGCCCACCGGGCATAGCCCAAATGATCAACTGGACAGTCCGCCACTGCTAGTGACCCTTAGTTTTAAAAAGTACAGCTCCAAAAACACATCAGATAGGAATTGATGATTATAAGTGACCTAAAAAAGTAGCATAGAAAGTTGATGCAATGCAACTACCTTGGCCCTGCTGAAAACGGTACAAATGTATATGCATCCTTATCCTTGATGTTATCCGGATGAAACCTGTCCGGGTCGAAGGCCTCAGCATCTGACCACACCAAAGGATTGTGGTGAAGACCCATGATGTTCAAACGGCACCAAGTGCCAGCGGGCAAGGTCACATCTTCGATGGTCATGGGCTTGGTCAGAGTTCGGTCGATGAAGGGAACAGTGCTGTGCAAGCGCATACCTTCCTTAATAACCTGGGTCAGGTACTCCAGCTTCTGCAAGTCCTCCCTGAAAGGCAGTCAAAGAGTAAATGTTTATAAGCTGGAGTGAATGGAAAGACGTTGGTGTTGCTCAAATTGCTCTTTAAAGGACTACGGGGTTGTCTACTGATGAGGTAAAGCTCGGTGCTTTATTTCCCTAAATCACCATGCACAGAAACAGGTGAAACTCGTCATGATATGCCTGATTACCAGACTTTCCAGCTAGCCAATTGGCTGAACCCTTGACAAAGTAGCCATGTACTATCGTGCCGACTGTTGTTAACCTGTTTCTGCTAATCACGATAATTGCTTGCATGTGCCTCGAGAAGGAAACTTGGGTAATCAAGATAATTAGTAACTTGTACTGATATTTACCTATTCAATAGAAAAACAATCTGCGACTCACGCGTTATTTAAAATTAGATGTTTACTATTATAAAGACTACTATATTAACTTTAAAGAATGGTCTACCGTGTTAAGGCTATCCAGATTTTACAAAATGTCAAGATCTCATTTCCAGCAGTGTCAATCCACATGTGAATTTTTAAAAATACTAATTCAAACTTCACAAACATTTTGACAGTACGTTTGTATAACGCCTTTTCCCACCATCAGCCAGACTCAAGGTGCTTAAAATATAAACACGCGGACATGAGAATAATAATTATCAAAACTTCAACTTTCAACTTTTAAGCAACTTTGAGTTCAACGCCATTCTAATTCAGGACATCACTAATTTTCGAACAGCAGTACCATTCAATGTCGTCCGACTGGCGACCTTCCAGCAGACAGTCCAGTTCCTCCTGAACCTTTTGCTGGTACTGTGGATGCTGGGCCAAGGAGTACAGAGTCCAGGCAATGGCACAGGCAGTTGTGTCATGACCTGAAAGGTCATAGTACACGTCAGTCAGTTGTTTACGGAATTGTATCTTAACAAAATATCATGTTACTCTCAGTTCTTGTTCTTGTTATTTGATTCCTCTTCGTGTTTCTGTATTTGATTTATTTCTTCGTCAGTACTGTTGTTTATTCTTTTATACTTCATATGTTATTCGTTTGTTTTCCTGTCCCTCGTATGCTGTCCATGTTTCGTTCTTGTTCTTAAGCGCTATGAGCAAACTCCTTAGGAAAGTGGGTATGCGCTTCACAAACTTTGGTTTTATTGTCACTATTATTATGAGGAAGTTCCGTAGACAATATATTGGAAAGCTTGATTTGTACAACCTGATACACGAAGGTCAATGTGCATTGGATTGGGTTTTAAAAAACTTAAAATACCTTACTTTATCATTCAAAACAACAGTAAATAAACCATTTTGAATGTGAATGCAATAATTGTTCACCTGCAAACATAAATGTGTCGACCTCATTCCGAATCTCTAGAGGTGTAAAGCCTTGTCCTGACTCGTCCCTCGCTGTCAGTAAGATGTCCAGGAAGTCTAAGTGTCTTTTCTTGGGTGGTCCCTCTCTTTCCTTAAAAAAAACCGAGAATTGTTTGTGCACCTAAGGAAAGGATGCGTAACGCTCTGTCAGGTCCTCCATCCACATCATCCTTGATACTTTCTACATACGTATATAAAGAGGAAAAACACGAAAGAAAGAAGGAACGGAAAAAAGAAGAAATAAAAACAAAAGAAAAAATTCGTAATACCAGTCATGTAACACAAACTGTTCTCACCAAACGCTCCTTGCGAGCTTTGATGACGTTTTCAGCAACACTGTGGGCAAAGTCACAAAGTGCCTTGAACTTTCTCCCGTGGCTCGACAGGAAGTAGATGAAATCCAGCGCAAACAAGGGATTTCTGAGAGCGAGAAAAAAACACGCGTTTAGACGGGACAGCTGAATGGTCACGTGATTGATCCAGCGCGCCTGTCAAAAAAGTTTATTGGGGCTGGGTTGTCTTTACACTTTGGTCAACGTTATTTGTGTGTGTAAGAGAGAGAGAGAAACTCTGACGAAGGAAACTTCTTTTTATTAACATATATCCCCAGCTGCCTCACTGACCTTGTTGATAAAAACATAATTACTCAGATCTTCAGCTAAAGGGCGGAAACTAATGTTTTACGCCGAGCCAGCAACTAAGGCGATATGGCGGCAAAGCAGCCAGCCCTGTAAACAGATGTCGCATTCAGAGAAAGTAAAGTATGCCCGAGATGAGACCCGAACCCACTTTATTGTTCACCGTTGTGCCATCCGCCCCTCCCATTCAGCTAAGAAATAGAAAGGAAAACAAAATAGCACGCTAACTAGGTTTCACGAAAAGATGGAAATGTGGTGAGTCAAGTAATTGTCCATTCATAGAGATGCACGGAAAGCAGGTTTAAAAAGCGGTTTTTTTCTTGTCTTAAATGATTGTGTGTTGGATCCACTCAGAAACGGACATCAGCTGTTTTTCTTACCAGTCTTTCTATGGCTTTCCCTCACGGTCAGAACTGTATTGCTGTTAGTCAAAGTTTTTATTCCTCTAATTTTTCTCTGTAAATTGTCAACAAGGCAAAAAAAAAACCCTACATCAACATAGAGGGAGTTCCCTTAAACGTCACTAAAAAACATCTGCACCCTCTTTGTCCACAGAAAAATATATAAACGGGTCCTATATCTTTAAAAAAAATTAAAGGCTTTTACCTCCCTCTGTCACTGAACATGTCTGTCAGCTGCATAACTGCCTGTACATATGGATGAGACTCTCTACAAAAAAGACAAGTTTATACATAGGAATGACAATCTTTGAAAAACACCTCAAGAAAATGCGAGCTGAATAAATTTATGTAGATGTTTTAGATGATTTATGGAGAATGTTTTCTCATGAATAATCTTGCTAACCAGTGAAACAGACCCATCGACACATTTATCCACGTGTGTAGAAGCTCCAAGAAACATGTTTCTCATTACAAAGCAAACTTTGTTATGGAAGGCAAATCAAATCGGTCAATCGAAACTGTCTTGTGTTCAGTGAGGTCTAAACAGTACATTTAGACTGTGGACTGGTGGTATTTGCTGTTGTTATTATTATTCCTGTGTGGAGATGAGAGGTAGACCCACCCCTTTAGCTGAATGTTGTCCTTGTATGACATGGCGCACTGTAGGATGACATCAAGTGTGCACAGACTAACGTGGCTGTAGATGTCCATGCTGGGCTTCTCTACAGCATGGACACTCATCTTGTCCTGTAGGATGGATGGTACGATGATATATTGTATTAGACTAGATTATTAGATACATGTCAGCTATTCATTGGTCGCCTTAATAAGATAGGTTTCCTACCTCTCAGGAAAGAAAGACAAAAGAGGGAAATGAGATCTGGAGGTCCACAACCACGCAGTTAGACAAAAGAGATCACAGAGAAGAGGCAACATTGCCTGATAGTTTATTGTCCTGTTACGGTTGTTGTGATGATGATGCCTGGTGGAGGTAGATAAAAGATGAAGACACACACAGGAAAGATAACGCAGACATGAATGGGAGATGGAGAGAAGGAGAGAGAAAATTCGGATATTGAACTCATTACCCATTTTAATGTAAGAGTAATAGTAATAATATCTTCTCGGAATGAGACCAATAATCTCAATCCATGCTACAGATCTTACAAGCAAGCACTTAAACCACGAAGAAAAGTAAATGCAACAGAATTAATCACTTTGTGTGATAACAAGTAGAGGTCAAGGTTGGCATATAATTATGGAGTTACTTGCCAACAGCACGTCAGCAGTGCGGTTGCTGATGGTGTTGTATGGCTTCAGGCTGTCGAAGTGGAAGGCTGGGGTGAGCAGACGGCGAGATCTGTACCACCTCGGCCCATTAGCATTCAGCAGACCTTCTCCCAGCCATGGAAAAGTAAACTTGTACATAGGACTTTTAGGCTCTGTAAACAGAAAGATTGTTCAATATTCTAATCAGACTATCTTTTGTTATAAAACTCGCAGGAAAGTTAATCTTATGGAACAGGAACGTCTTTAAATAAACTAAAGAAAGAAAGAACGATGTTACCTGATCTTTTAAGAAGCGTCTTCATTGTGTCCGGATGGTGCAAGAAAATCACAGGTCTCAATGGTCCCAGCCACAGCCGGAAAAATTTCGGGTACTTTTTTGAATACTCCAGTAAGTACAGAGTCCGCTGTTCTGAAGTGTATGAGCGCATCTAAAGAATAAGATTATGAGAGACACCATAGGCTGTGACATGAACTGTCGCAATACCACAAAATGAAAGGAGGAACACTATCTCTAGATATACCTCTATTATATATGCGCTTGTGACAAAAGTTCACCATTGGCATACAGTTGGACTTAGATTGCTTACAACATCTTTACTATTTCTCTTTGTTGAACCTGAAATTACATGAATGGATGACTAAAGGTTTCGGGAAATAATATTGTGACCCTCCACAACGAAATGAATCTTGTGCTAGAGGCGCCGAAAGGCGATAGGGGTCAATTTGGTGCAGTTCGTTTTTTCTTTAAAAATGGATTTCTTGGTTATTAAACTTTCAGGAAAATACACTGCTATGCTAAAATAAAAGTTAGAAATTGACTTAAAATACGTTTTAATCGAAGTACCCTACTGCGACCCGTACCGATTTCTGCAGAAAAATGACGAATTTCAAACGTTTTTTCAATACTGCTTCCCTGTCATAACCCCATCGTGTTATACCTTGCCAGAAAGCCAGAAGGCGAATTTGCTTTTCCCTAATAATTGTATAGCTACCATTTCCGAGCATTCAGATTGGCCGCTAGCTCACGTGACTTACTCTCTAACCCATTCAGCTTTGCACACACACTCATCGCATTGTTTTGGGTTGTCGTCTGCTCATAAAAGAGTCTCTGATGGGGACGAGCGACTGCTGCGCTTCAATAAAGGTGAAATTGCACATTCACTGGGGTGTATCTGTGTATGAAACACGCAGGCTAATAAACTTTGCGGAAGACGCCAATATTCATGCGGTGTAGATTGTCGTAGTTATGTTTTTATGTCAGTCGATTGTTTCAAGCTCTGTTTCTACTTCCGCTGTATTCACATACAAATACACCAAGCCATTGCTGGATCGTAGTTGTTTCTTCACAATTTTATTTTTTGAACATTTAAAATTTCGTCATTGAATATCCGATAGCAGAAAGTTGGAGCCGAGTTGTCAATATATAAGAAAGGAAAAAGAATGGGTATCGACGCGTTTATGATCCCAGTATATGACATTTTGGAAACTCGTAACAGGACGATCGTTGATTTTATGTTGTGACTGGAAGACAGTGCATTATTTTTAATATAAATCTTTAAGATTATCTGATATTTAATTAAATGTCAAATCATATAGCTCCCTGTATGTCGCTAGAAGAATGATCGAGTGGGTATAGTTGTATTGGTATCTCACCTACTGGTCCAAGTAACATACTGAGTGAAAATATTGAATTTTAGGGTTACTTGGAAATTTTACTATATCCAATTTTATCCTGTTTTTAGGAAGATGCTGTTATTAATAAAATAATTAAATCATTAACATTGTAGGGTACTATAATTGTAACCATCTACCAAAACAAAAAAAAAAATAACGGCAACAAATCCTCTTATCTCAAGTGAGACTAGTGAGCCCCAATATTTGAGACTGTCTGCTTTCTCCTTTGACTTCGCTTTCTGTTGCTGGTCATCAACTTTGAATTTTCTGTGTTGATTTCCATACCATACACTGATGATTCTTTTTCAACACACTTAACATGAGCAACCAGTTCTTGTTCTTTATCTGTTAACTCATGTACTTCAGAGTTTATGATAACTGTGTGTGCTGTTAAATAACATTCCATCCCGCATAGGAAATATTAAATAACAATATGTACTTCAACATGCATGTTAAGAGTTTCTCTCCACCCCCACCTTCCCACCCCCCCCAGAAGAAGTCTGGCAGGTTTTCAAGTTCTAGTATGATCAATAATCACCTGTTTTGATGAACAATGCAACAGTTAATGGCTGCCAAAAGCTATTTTGTTTTTGAATCTTTTCAAAAGAAACAGCTTTTTTGTAGTCTATATTGTTCAAGCATTCCTACTATTCTTGCAGAACTTGCAGCATCATGATACTTCTTAAACAGAGACTTACAAACTCAATAAACAACTGATATCCAAGTTTTATTTTTTTGTTTTGTGGTGACCACTGGTTCTGTCTGCACAGAACAAGTGGTACTCCTCTATGTAAGTTATAAAAATAATTTCTTAGCAATAAAAAGTGAAATATTTTTAAATTGAGAATTTTAAAGCACACACTAACCTGAGCTCATAATAGCAAATTTGCAAAAGACAACAGTCTAGCTAAAAGCACACATAAATGGCTTCTGCATACAAAATTGGCTTCTGGACATAACACTTATCAGTTCTGTTAAATTCTACCAGTACAATATTAGTCTCATTAGCATTCTATGTAATTACTCCAGGAATTTTGATTGTATATGCTTATGCCCACTTGTATAATCCATGAAGCATTGTGAATGAAGGAAGCTCTGTATGCAACTTGTTCATCTGACATATGATTGTATTAACTTCAACTTCTCTGTTTTGTGTGAAGAACAAAAGTATAAGGCAAAACTACTGTCTAAACTTCCCCGATCAAAAGTACATCTTTCTCTGGGATTAACACGTACTTTTATCGTAAGAAATGTATGTACACGTGCACATGAAGTCTGAAAATTGACAATTATATACATACCAGCAAGTCAGGATATTCCTTGATTGGTACACCTGATTCACAGGGTTTAGTTGTGTGTGTCATCTGAATCGACATGATAACTAAAATGCTGGTGTTGTCTATATTGTGCCAAATGCTCGCTTAAATGATAAGCTGTACAGTAAACTGCT
>SRHC01003744.1:381654-404013 GCA_004794325.1 Pomacea maculata | reverse complement strand
CATTAGTAGTTTTACTAAATTCCGATTAATCTGCAACTCTTCCGCGTTCCAAACAACTAAAACTCGGAAGATTAATTACAGAATATTTCGGGAAAGACGACGATTTAACGAGCGACGGCGAATCTGAGTCAGAGGAGCAGCCGATTTCAGATCATCATTCTGACGAAGAATCTGAGGCACTACTTGTTCAGGTTCATCTTTTGAACGGAGGAGAGAAACATGATGTGGAAACTGATATAGACAACGGTGTATCAGCTATGCTTCACAGAGCACATGTGGTAGGGATTCGCTCTCATTTTCCACTTACGCCACAGTGAAATGTGCTTTCACTCACGGATTCTTCCCAGACGTACCGGTCCCCTCTCTTTTCTCCTCGTCATACCTCTGATTTACGTCATTCATGCACGCATTCTGAAAACTTTCGTCACTTATGATCTTTCGTCATTCACGCTTTCTCATCATTGCACGCGCACTCAGTACTCCCACTATGCACACAACACCGTTCCTGCAAAACAAATTAAAAAACAATTAAAATTAATGTTGCGACACGACTCATTTTAGGGGGCAAGCTTTTGTCACAGGCTCATATGTCAGGCATACAAAATGCGCCCAAAACACACACACACACTAGAGTTCTCCTTGATTGAAACATCCATCCCATAGACCCGACTGCGTGAAGCAACTCTCCGTGGTCACAAAGGAAGTCTCGTGCTGACAACAATGATATTATAACCCAGCAGAAGAAAGCGTCAGACACTTCTCTTACCTTTCTCAAGTTTCCCCAGACCCAGCTGAAGTCTGTTTCACCAGGAAGTTGGTTAAAGAAGCGAAAAAGACTGCGGTACCAGACAAGCCATCTTATGATCTGGACCGTTAGCGCCGTCATCCCAGCAATAACGACTAACCGCACAGTCGGAGATAAGGAGGACAGTTGAGTAGCCACATCCATGATGAAGATTTCTGGGATGAAACAGGGATATCAGATAGGTTCTGACTCCTACCACATAAATCTCTATTCATAAAAGGAATCACTTTTGTCTAAGTTTCAACTAATGTCCACTGGAACAAAGTTTACCCTAATTTTACTTGTTTCAACTCCATATTTTGTCACAAAGATAAAATGAACTTAATTTCTTTCTTTTTCCAGTAAAATGTTCAGGAAGGTCATCTTAGTTTCCCTATGGTTGAAGTGATCATAACATCACTGTTGCCTAATTGCCTGCATATTTGTGCTTCAATCGTTGACCAAACCTATAAATTCATAGATGTTTCTAATTATAACTCACTAAAACTCTCCGAATATTTGCTAGTGCACATACAACTGATAAGCCTTTCAATAAAACTAAGAATACCTCAATTTCGCAGGTCTTCCACAAGTGCTTTGAGCTGTGTACTTTCGATTGTGAACTCTCCCTAAACCCGAGAGTGGAACAGAGCTTCAAATCTGGATTTTGTCGGCTTTACATGGCCGACATGGTGAGTAAACTGACACAGACGGTTTGAAATGTGTCCTATAAAAAAGATGGATCATCGCAAGGTTGCGATCTTTAAAGACCAACCTGAATGGTTTGCGGTTTTTTTGTTGTTTTTTTGTGTTTTTTTAAGTCTACATTTCTCGTGGTTCTGAAAAACTGCTTCTTTATCACGAGAAACGCAAACTTTCAACATCCGAATAATTCAAACTATCGCTCATTATCTCTCTCTCTCTTTGGTTTTGACTGCTGGCAACTTGTGTTACGTAGTACATTGTTATCGTGACGTAGTATACTGTTAGCACGACGTGTACACTGTTCGCGGCGCTCGTTGATCGCAGGAGCGAATCGCGTACTTTGCTAGGGGATAATTAATTAACGGATGAGTTTCGAAGGATAAAATTCACAGATTAGGTTTATATCGCCAATGTCTACCGATATCTTAACAAAAAAAAAACAAAAAAATAAAATAATAAAAATAAAAATAAAAAAAATAAAGAAAAAAAAAATCCAACAGATCATAAAATTCCGAGAAAAGGGTAGAAGCTGTGAGTTTGTTCTTGGCGCTTGTAGAGAGGTCTATAGATGCAGCGAGCAATAAAAATCCGGAGACTTGTACACCTTCAAAAGACATATATTTGAGAACGATAAAACAGTAATAAAAGATTTCTGGCAAAACACTACTAGAGATTTATCGACGCACACGATGTCGTTGCTAGAGGCAATCACCAGTGAGAACGACTTTTATTTTTACATTCATTTCATTGTTTTTTTTTATATACAGTGGAACCTCGGTTAACGAACTTAATCCGTTCTGGAGAGCTGTTCGTTATCCGAAATGTTCGTTATCCGAAACAATTTTTTCCATAAGAAATAAAGGAAATACATTTAATTGGTTCCCAGCCCCTGTTGACTCGCTAATATTTGAAAGTTACAGGCTATATTAGTATATAGGTAGGTTTTAATTAGAACAGTTATAATGCAATATAAATGGAGTTAAATAAACATAAAAACATTAACGAAAGCATTTAGACATCAGAAAACTTGTCGTTTTGACGGCGTGGGTGGATGGAGGTGTGGGGAGGAAGGGGTGGAATTACTGCTTTGATTCCCTTCCATGAGCACACGTACGTGACATTATAAAATCGGGGGTGACTTCGCTTTTCTGTAGCTTCGAGGTTAAAGTAAAAAACTTGTCCAGTGTCTGTTGCTTCTGCCTTTTTTGTAAAACTCTTCAGTAATACGACATCACATATCCGACAGACGCATGCCACATTCATACTTTGAAATCATTTCCTTTTTCAGTTCATTTGTTTACCACTTCCTTGTCATTACCTCACTACTATTAATTGCTCTTAATCTTCTTTGGAGCCATTATTGAGGATTATCTTATTAAAATAAAACACAACAATCACTAAAAAAGAAGGATGCACATAGATAAGGAACGACCGATCGTAACTGTGTCTCGAGCGCGAATGATGACATGCTGGTCGGTCACGTGTGGTTCACGTGGCTGTTCGTTATCCGAAATTTTGTTCGCTATCCGAAACAAACTTTTAACGAAATTTTTGTTCGTTATCCGAAATATTCGCTATCCGAGGCGTTCGCTAACCGAGGTTCCACTGTATATACCTAGATCTCTTTCTCTCTTCCATCCTCTCTATCTCATATCCCGGAAACAGCTGTGCGATGTTAGTAAGCTTTGTTTTCAAATTAATATATGGCTAAATAGAATCTTGATTTATATGAGTAATAGCGGTAACACAAAAATAACTGAAATACTGAGCTTTTAAACAGATTCAGATTACACCAGAAAGAGATCAGTAAGCAAATAACCCATTTATAAACAAAACATTAAGTATTGATATTTCTGACCGACTGTCTTATTGACCAACCCAGTGTCCACTACTCTACTCCGCCAAAGCTATAAGAAGACAAAAGTCTTCATGGTAAGTGGAAGTGTCATGACCATATCACTGCTTCTCGTAGAAAACTGTCTTCGTCATTCTTTCTTGTGTTTTGTTCTATTCACCATGATCGCTGTCAGATATGTTTTCAATTTTCAACACTGGTTTTTTTGTTTGTTTGGTGGGTTTTTTTTGTATTGTTTTTTTTTCGGTTAATTTTTATGATTATAGTTCTCTTTTGAATCCCTTGTATTTTCCTCAGCAGGAAACAAACGATAAATTTGTTTCTAGTTCTCTGTAATCAGAAAAAAGCGAATTAAAAAAATAAAGTTGAAGCTCCCTCTAATCATAAAAAGTACTTGAAATCATCGTGAGTTTGGTTTCTCTTTCACTATTCCCTTTCGGGTCTCCTGATTATTCAGAATACAAAGCTGTGGTCACACCACGCGGCTTCTGTCACGCTAGACTGCTGCAGGCCTTGGAGTCAACAACAGCCGCAGACCCGTGTCTGGCCTCATGACCATTGCAATCTTTCTCTGTACTTTGTGGTTGGGGTCCACAGTCAGAGTGAATCTGAAAAAAATGATACAGTATCAGGTTTTCATGGCGCGCTGCATTTTACAAATCTATCTATAGTGTTCTCTTGCGATGTATAAATGGTGCAACCTTTTTTTTTTACTAAAGGCATGACTATTCAGTCCGTACTGAAGCATTCAACGAAACACCAAGACCAGATAGTTCCATAATCGATAACATTTTTGCAAAAGCACGGCCTTGTCTTTATTTGTTGAGGAGTTTACTTAAATCGCTTACTTTCTCAGTATTCGTCCAATGATCACTTTCTGCTCGTTTAGGGCGAAGTGTTGCCCGATGCAGTTCCTGTGCAAGAAACACAACCGTCACAAAGATACATCAGGTAGCACTGCAAAAAATACTCAACTGTCAAAAAATTATTTTGCCTAATAAATCTAACTAGTGACCCTTAGTTTTAAAAAAGTACAGCTGCAAAAATACATTCGAAAGGAATTAATGATTAGAAGTGACATAATAATAGTAGCCTAGAAAGTTAATACAATGCAACTACCTGGGCCCTGCTGAAAACGGTACAAATTCGTATGCATCCTTATCCTTGATGTTATCCGGATGAAACCTGTCCGGGTCGAAGGCCTCAGCATCTGACCACACCAAAGGATTGTGGTGAAGACCAATCATGTTCAAGCGGCACCAAGTGCCAGCGGGCAAGGTCACATCTTCGATGGTCATGGGCTTGGTCAGAGTTCGGCTGACAAAGGGAACAGTGCTGTGCAAGCGCATGCCTTCCTTAATAACCTGGGTCAGGTACTCCAGCTTCTGCAGGTCCTCCCTGAAAGGCAATCAAAGAGTAAATGTTTATAAGCTGGAGTGAATGGAAAGACGTTGGTGTTGCTCAAATTGCTCTTTAAATGACTACGGGGTTGTCTACAGATTAGGTAAAGCTCGGTGCTTTATTTCCCTAAATCACCATGCACAGAAACAGGTGAAACTCGTCATTATATGCCTGATTACCAGACTTTCCAGTTCGCCAATTGGCTGATCCTTTGACAACGTAGCCATGTACTATCCTGACGTCTGTTGTTAACCTCTTTCTGCTAATCACGATAATTGCTTGCATGTGTCTCGAGAATGGAAACTTGAGTAATCAAGATAATTAGTAACTTGTACTGATCTTTACCTAGTCAATAGAAAAACAATATGCGACTCACAAGTTATTTAAAATTAGATATTCACTATTATAAAGACTACTATATTAACTTTAAAAATGGTCTACCGTGTTAAGGCTATCCAGATTTTACAAAATGTCAAGATCTCATTTCCAGCGGTGTCAAAAATTCTTGATTACATCAAATCAAATCGTTCAAACTGGTTGCCTTCAACCTTCCGTAAAGTCAGTTGTTAGACTTTAAGTCAATCCACATGTGAATTTTTAAAAATACTTATTCAACATTCACAAACATTTTGATAGTTTGTATAGCGCCTTTTCCCACCATCAGCCAGACTCAAGGTGCTTAAAATATAAACACGCGGACATGAGAATAATAACGATCAAAACTTTAACTTTCAACTTTTAAGCAACTTTGAGTTCAACGCCATTCTAATTCAGGACATCACTAATTTTCTAACAACAGTACCATTCAATGTCGTCCGACTGGCGACCTTCCAGCAGACAGTCCAGTTCCTCCTGAACCTTTTGCTGGTACTGTGGATGCTGGGCCAACGAGTACAGAGTCCAGGCAATGGCACTGGCAGTTGTGTCATGACCTGAAAGGTCATAGTACACGTCAGTCAGTTGTTGACGGAATTGTATCTTAAATATTGATATCCTAAGTCGTCTGATGATCGTCTTCTTACTCTTCTTATCGCCAGAACAACAACGTATGGACACAATATTTTTAGTTATTGTGCAGCGAAACAATGAAAGTCTCTTCCTTTCCACATCCGCCACCTACCCACCATTCAATGCTTTACACGTGCACTGAAAACACACCTCTTCCGTAAACATTTCTACTAACAACCTTTCCCATAATGCTAGTCCTTTGTCACACCCTTCCTTTTGCAATATATGTTGCTCTAAGCTCTTGTTCTTGTTATTTGGTTTCTCTTTGTGTTTTCTGTATTCGATTTTGTTCTTCGTTTGTACTGTTGTTTTTTCGTTTATACTTCATATGTTAGTTTGTTTTCCTGTCCATCGTATGTTGTCCATGTTTCGTTCTTGTTCTTAAGCGCTAAGAGCAAACTCCTTAGGAAAGTGGGTATGCGCTTTACAAACTTTGCTTTTATTATTACTATTATTATATGGAGGTTCTGTAGACAATATATTAAAAAGCTTGATTTGTACAACCTGATACACGAAGGTCAATGTGCATTGGTTTGGATTTTTAAAAAACTTAAAATACCTTACTTTATCATTCAAAACAACAGTAAATAAACCATTTTGAATGTGAATGTAATAATTGTTCACCTGCAAACATAAATGTGTCGACCTCATTCCGAATCTCTAGAGGTGTAAAGCCTTGTCCTGACTCGTCCCTCGCTGTCAGTAAGATGTCCAGGAAGTCCAAGTGTCTTTTCTTGGGTGGTCCCTCTCTTTCCTTAAAAAACCGAGAATTGTTTGTGTACCTAAGGAAAGGATGCGTAATGCTCTGTCAGGTCCTCCGTCCACACCATCTTTGATACTTTCTACATACGTATATAAAGAGAAAAAAATGAAAGAAAGAAGGAACGGAAAATAGGAGAAATAAAAACAAAAGAAAAAATTCGTGATACCAGTCATGTAGCACAAACTGTTCTCACCAAACGCTCCTTGCGAGCTTTAATGACGTTTTCAGCGACACTGTGGGCAAAGTCACAAAGTGCCTTGAACTTTCTCCCGTGGTTCGACAGGAAGTAGATGAAATCCAGAGCAAACAAGGGATTTCTGAGAGAGAGAGAAAAAACACGCGTTTAGAGGCGAAAGGCTGAATGGTCACGTGATTGATCCAGCGCGCCTGTCAAAAAAAGTTTATTGGGGCTGGGTTGTCTTTACACTTTGGTCAACGTTATTTGTGTGTGAGAGAGAGAGAGCGAGAGAGCGAGAGAGAGAGAGCGAGAGAGCGAGAGAGAGAGAAACTCTGACGAATGAAACTTCTTTTTTATTAACATATATCCCCAGCTGCCTCCCTGTCTGTAGCCTTGTTGATAAAATATAATTTCTCAGATCTTTAGAAATACTGTCTCTTGCTCAGCTAAAGGGAGGAAACTGATATTTTACGCCGAGCCAGCAACTAAGGCAATATGGCGGCAAAGCATCCAGCTCTGTAAACAGATGTCAATAAGTGGAGAGAAAGTAAAGCATGCCCGAGATGAGACCCGAACCCACTTTATTGTTCACCGTTGTGCCATCCGCCCCTCCCATTCAGCTAAGAAATAAAAAGGAAAACAAAATAGCACGCTAACAAGGTTTCACGAAAAGATGGAAATGTGGTGAGTCAAGTAATTGTCCATTCATAGGGATGCACGGAAAGCAGGTTTAAAAAGCGGTTTTTTTCTTGTGTGTTGGATCCACTCAGAAACGGACATCAGTTGTTTTTCTTACCAGTCGTTCTATGGCTTTCCTCACGGTCAGAACTGTATTGCACAACCTGATAATCAAGGTTTTTATTCCTCTAATTTTTCTCTGTAAATTGTCAACAAGGCAAAAAAAAAAAAAACCCAAATCAACATAGAGGGAGTTCCCTTAAACAACACTATAAAAAATCTACAACGCACCCTCTTTCTCCACAGAAAAATATATAAAAAGGTGCTATATCTTTTTTAAAAAAAAAAATAAAGGCTTTTACCTCGCTCTTTCAGTCAACATGTCTGTCAGCTGCATAACTGCCTGTACATATGGATGAGACTCTCTACAAAAAAAGACAAATTTATAGAAAGGAATGACAATCTCTGAAAAACACCTCAAGAAAATGCGATTTAAACAAATTTATGGAGATGAATGTTTTCTCATGAATAATCTTGCTAACCAGTGAAACAGACCCGTCGACACATTTATCCACGTGTGTAGAAGCTCCAATAAACATGTTTCTCATGAAAAAGCAAACTAAGTTTGTTATGGAAGGCAAATCAAATCGGTCAATCGAAACTGATTTGTGTTCAGTGAGGTCGAAATAGTACATTTAGACTGTAGTCTGGTGGTATTTTTTGTTGTTGTTGTTGTTGTTGTTGTTGTTGTTGTTGTTGTTGTTGTTGTTGTTCCTTTTCCTGTGTAGAGATGAGAGGTAGACCCACCCCTTTAGCTGAATGTCGTCCTTGTAGGACATGGCGCATTGTAGGATGACATCAAGTGTGCACAGACTAACGGAGCTGTATATCTCCATGCTGGTCTTCTCTACAGCATGGACACTCATCTTGTCCTGTAAGATTGACAGTACGATGATATAATGTATTTGACTAGATTATTAGATACAGGGCAGCTATTCATTGGTCGCCTTAATAAGATAGGTTTCCTACCTCTCAGGAAAGAGAGACAAAAGAGATCACAAAGAAGAGGCAACACTGCCTGATAGTTTATTGTCCTGTTACGGTTGTTGTAGTGGTGACGACGATGATGATGACTGGTGGTGGTAGATAAAAGATGAAAATAAACACAGGAAAGATAACGCAGACATGAATGGGAGATGGAGAGGAGAAGGAGAGAGAAAATTCGGATATTGAACTCATTACCCAATTTAATGTAAGAATAATAGTAATAATATCTTCTCGAAATGAGACCAATAATCTCAATCCATGCTACAGATCTTACAAGCAAGCACTTAAACCACGAATTATTTCATTGACGACAAAGGAGTAAAATAACTTCTGTAAAGTGAAGAATCATGGATGTTGATTGTGAAAAGTAAATGCCACAAAATTAATGACTGTCTTTGTGTGATAACAACTAGAGGCCAAGGTTGGCATATAATTATGGAGTTACTTGCCAACAGCACGTCGGCAGCGCGGTTGCTGATGGTGTTGTATGGCTTCAGGATGTCGAAGTGGAAGGCTGGTGTGAGCAGACGGCGAGATCTGTACCACCTCGGCCCATTAGCATTCAGCAGACCTTCTCCCAGCCATGGAAAGTTATACTTGTACAGGGCACTTTTAGGCTCTGTAAACAGAAACATTGTTCAATATTCTGATAAGACTATCTTTTGTTATAAAACTCGCAAGAAAGTTAATCTTATGGAACAGGAACGTCGTTAAATAAACTATACAAAAAAAGAATGATTTTACCTGAACTTTTAAGAAGCGTCTTCATTGTGTCCGGATGGTGCAAGAAAATCAAAGGTCTCAATGGTCCCAGCCACAGCCGGAAAAATTTCGGGTACTTTTTTGAATACTCCAGTAAGTACAGAGTCCGCTGTTCTGAAGTGTATGAGCGCATCTAAAGAATAAGATTATCAGAGGCACCATAGGCTGTGACATGAACTGTCGCAATACCACAGAATGAAAGGAGGAACACTATCTCTAGATATACCTCTATTATATATGCGCTTGTGACAAACGTTCACCATTGGCATACAGTTGGACTTAGATTGCTTACAACATCTTTACTATTTCTCTTTGTTGAACCTGAAACTACATGAATGGGGACGAAACTCGTTCTTTCCGCCAGGTTTTGTGCACTCTCTCAAAGGACTGCGAAAGCATGGAGGAAACTTACCTAAGTGACGGAGCATTAGTAGTTTTACTAAATTCCGATTAATCTGCAACTCTTCCGCGTTCCAAACAACTAAAACTCGGAAGATTAATTACAGAATATTTCGGGAAAGACGACGATTTAACGAGCGAAGACGAATCTGAGTCAGATTGAGGAGCAGCCTATTTCAGATCATCATTCTGAGGAAGAATCTGAGGCACCACTTGTTCAGGTTCATCTTTTGAGCGGAGGAGAGGAACATGATTTGGCAACTGATATAGACAACGGTGTATCAACTATGCTTCACAGAGCACAACACCGTTCCTGCAAAACAAATTAATGGCCAAGGTTGTAGGCAGTTCAAAACAGCGAGGAGTCCATTGGAAGGAGATCCGAGACATGGCTGCATTACACAATTTTTCCAGTAAGAAATTGTTTCATTGCATCAGGCATCTCCATGAAGCTCAGTTTACAATGACCGGCAAGAGCTGTACCGATGGAACGATATTTCTATCTGCTCAAGTTGGGCCACTGCACCGAAGACTGCGAGATGAGCTTGCACGTGAGTTTCATATTATTTATCATATAATGAGAAATAATTCAGACTGGTGAAGCAAATACTATTGTGCTCTAAACAGCAAAAATTTGGTTAATAGTGCAAGAAAGCAATACACTTACAGCATTATTTTGTTAATATCAAAAGACTCGTTAACTTCCATCTGCTCTTCCGGAAGTCAGGTCGTCTACTGTTCTCCGAGACTGAGCAGAGAACTTCGCAAGAGGCCAAGAGTGAGTCTCGGCAGATAGACATCAGTCCAACTATATACAGCCATGATAACACGGCCTTGTGTGTTGTTGTTTACATGCTTTGTGTCTTTCAATGCGTTAACTGCGTCATCGCTGACGCAGGGGGGAAAAAAATGTCATGTCAAGATTGCGTCAAGTCTGACGTCAATTCTATTTACACTACGAAGTTTCAAACATCCGGGTTGCACTGAAACTTTTCACGTGACAAAGTTGTACAATGTCCACACACAAAGTGTTTGTCAACATATTCCTGAAAAAAATAAATGCGATCTGAATTGATGAATATATTGTACTATGACCGTCATGGTACTTTTCCCCAAAAATCTGCTGAAACTTTGATCACCGAGATAATCGCTTTTGTGTAGCAAACGATGGATGCCGTGTGTAAATATCTGCTAAGAATCTCAGAAACAGGAACACATGAACAGTAATATAAACAGTTTTCTTCAAACTGAAAGATTTTGTCCAGTGGTCATGACCGCAAGATTTCAGTGATACTTTGTAACATTTCGACACAGTAGCAGGCACAAGTACCAGATGGGCAGTTATCTACATGTTTAAGTACATTTATGGACACTTCATACTTTAAAAAAACTATTTAAAAAAAATATTAAAATTAATGCTACTACAAGACTCATTTTAGGGGTCGAGCTTTTGTCACAGGCTCATATGTCAGGCATGCACATGTGAAAACACACTTACACTACAGTTCATCCATCCTCTACACCCAACTAGTTACTGTGTGAAGCAACTCTCCGTGGTCACAAAGGAAGTCTCGTGCTGACAACAATGACATTATAACCCAGCAGAAGAAAGCGTCACACACTTCTCTTACCTTTCTCAAGTTTCCCCAGACCCAGCTGAAGTCTGTTTCACCAGGAAGTTGGTTAAAGAAGCGAAAAAGACTGCGGTACCAGACAAGCCATCTTATGATCTGGACCGTTAGCGCCGTCATCCCAGCAATAACGACTAACCGCACAGTCGGAGATAAGGAGGACAGTTGATTAGCCACATCCATGATGAAGATTTCTGGGATGAAACAGGGATCTCAGATAGGTTCTGACTCCTACCACATAAACCTCTATTCATAATATGAACTTAATTTCTTTCTTTGTCCAGTAAAATGTTCAGGAAGGTTATCTGAGTTTCCCTATGGTTGAAGTGATCATAACATCACTGTTGCCTAATTGCCTGCCTATTTTGGCTTCAATTGTTGACCAAACCTATAATTCATAGATGTTTCTAATTATAACTCACTAAAAATTCTCCGAATGTCTCGTTCTCTCTTCTACCAATATTTGCTAATGCACAAACAACTGATAACTTAAACTCGTTCAGTATTTTAAAACATTTCAACAAAACTAAGAATACCTCAATGTCGCAGGTCTTCCACGAGTGCTTTGAGCTGTGTATTTAGATTGTGAACTCTCCCGAAACCCGAGTGTGGAACAGAGCTTCAAATCTGGATTTTGTCGGCTTTACATGGCCGACATTGCGAGTAAACTGACACAGACGGCTTGAAATGTGTCCTATAAATAGAGGGATCCTACCCAAGGTTGTGATCTTTAAAGACCAACCTGAATGGTGTGCGTTTTTTTTAGTCTACATTTCTCGTGGTTCTGAAAAACTGCTATCACGAGATATGGAGACTTTCAACGTCCGAATAATTCAAACTATCGCTCATTATCTCTCTCTCTCTGTTCGGTTTTGACTGCTGGCAACTTGTGCGACGTAGTATATTGTTATCGTGACGTATCATACTGTTAGCGCGATGTAGTACACTGTTAGCCTGTTAGCCACTGTTGGTCTTTAAAGGCACACATACACGGAACATCATGACCTTTTCAAGGTAGCGGCATCGAGTCACCGACTTTTAAGCATTATGAAGCACAGACGACAAGCATTAATGCGTGAGGGGATGAATAGCCAGTGTAGAAAACGAAGGAGAGGAGTGACATGGTCCAGTTTCCTATTTCTAAGCACCAGACATGCAGCGGAGTTTTGTACTTTTTTGTTTTGACTTTTTGAAGAAGATATGAGGGGCAGCCTGCAAGCAAGGAGTTGTAGTAAGCAAGCTAAGAAAGTACAAGCGCACAGATAAGAGTGTTGGCAGGGTGGACAGAGAGAATGTGACAGATGGCGCTGATCTTACGGAGGTTATAAGGACCACAGACTGACAGACATCTGGATTTTTTTTTTTTATATCAATAGTCATGTCTGTAGTGACAATGAATTCCTGAAGAATGGCGTAAAGAAGATGGCTTCACCCGCCATCATGCGATTGGGTAGACTGACGACAAGTTTCAGTAGTTTGCTTGGGGGATAAAGTGGTGCTCTTGTACGTAGGTCCACAGCTATGTCAAAACTACTTTCTCTATGATCTTAGAATCTTGGAAAGTGGGCAAGAGTTGTTCAGGCGCCGACATCGAGTTTAATGATGATCAAATGTCTGATATCTTGTTAGTGAAGTAATCACTAAAAACTTGCGGCAGCTGTGAAGTTCACATTAATATCTCCAAGAAACACTGTGGGTCCATTGAGTGAATTGTTGTAATCCAACAGATCATGAAATTCCGAGAAAAGGGTAGAAGCTGTGAGTTTGTTCTTGGCGCTTGGAAAGAGGTCTATACAGATGCAGCGAGCAATAAAAAACCAAAGAAGAGACTTGTACACCTTCAAATGACATATGTGAGAACGATAAAACAGTAATGAAAGATTTCTGGCAATACCCTACTAGAGATTTATCGACGCACACGCTGTCGTTGCCTTCTGTTTAAGCTAAGTCTCAGTGAGGATAAAAAATATCGAGGTGGCGATCTGTTACAAACTCTGCAATGTCAACAAGCTTCAGTTACTGTTGTGCTGACTGAGTGTTGAAAACCTCAACATGGAAGTGAGTGTTTAGTTGTCATGCGGGGGAAACTTGGCAGTATCCTGTTATCAAACGACCACGGTCCCCGACAAGAAAACTTCAAACTATTCAATCCAGCTGGTCGGTCGTGTTTCCAGCTATTGTTGATGACGTTAACTGGTTCATGTTGATCGCGCCAATGCTGATGTCGCCGACTAGAGCCACGGAACGAGAGGAGTTTTTTTCTTTTGAGAAATATTACAGTCAATGTGAATGTTCAAAGTACGAAGCGTGCTGCCCAAAGGAAAAAAAAACCAGATGTTTGTGAAGTCAACAAATGCATATGCTACAGGCAATCACCAGTGATGACGAGTTTTATTTTTACATTCATGTTATTGGTCTTTTCTCTTCGCGCTTTCCTAGCTCTTTCTCACATTCCAGAACCAACTGTATGTCAATAACATTTGTGATCAGATTAATAAATAAGTATAAATAGAACCTTGACTTCTAAGAGTATTAATGGTAGCACAAAAATAACTGAAATATTTAACCTTTAAAGTGAGTCTGATTACATCAGGAAGAAAGTAATAGGCAAATCATCCGTTTATAAACAAAACATTAGGTATTGATATTATTGGCCGACTTTCTTGTTGACCAGACCAGTGTTCGATTCTTCATGTTAAGCGGAGGAATCGTGACGAGATCACTGCTTCGCGTAGAAAACTGTCTTCGTCATTCTGTTTTGATGTTCCTTTTTTTTGTGTGTCCCATAATAACTGTCATATATGTTATCTATTTTCAAGACTGCTTATCATTTTTATTATTATATTTCACTTTTGAATCCCTGATATTGTCATAAGCAGGAAACAGACGATATACTTTCTTCTAGTTCAGAGTGATTAGTAAGAAGAGCATTAAAAAAAATAATAATAATAATAAAGCTGAAGCTCCCCCTAATCAAGAAAAGTGCTTGAAATCGTCGTGAGTTTGGTGTCTACATTTCTGACTCTTTCACGATCCCCTCTGTGTTTTCTGCTTTATTCAGGCTACAATGCTGTGGTCACACCACGCGACTTCTGTCACGCTAGACTGCTGCAGGCCTTGGGGTCAACAACAGTCTCAGACCCGTCGCTGGCCTCGTGACCGCTGCAATCTTTTTCTGCACTTTGTGGTTGGGGTCCACAGTCAGCTTGAATCTGAAAAAATGTCAAATATCCATGGAACTCTGCTGTTTACAAATCTCGGAGTAAACTTCGTGCTAAGCTTTTATATGTTTATCTGCAGATAGTGTATTGTGTATTTACGTATGCGTGCATGTGGTTGTGATAGAGGTCTAATTAACAGTATATTTGATTATACTTAACTTTAACTCTAAATAATTTTAAAGAACTTGAATACTGACTTATGTACTTGGTGAACCTCCTCACGATGATCGTGTTCATTCTTATTTCTTTATAGTGAAAAGAATTTTTAAAAAGCTATGAACAGTGAGCTGTAATGTGAGTACAGACAAAAACATATAACAAGAGTTAAGGGGAACGACAAATCACAAAATCCGACTCTATACTGGGTTTTTTTCCTATTTATAAATGGTACCAATTTTATCAAAGGCGTGACTAAAACATTCAAAGAAACTTAAAGAGCAGGTATTTCGAGACCAGAATAGATAACATTATTATAAAAGTACTGCCTCGTCTTTCTTCGTAGTGAAAGTTACTTAAATCACTCACTTTCTCAGTATTCGTCCGATGATCACTTTCTGTTCGTTTAGGGCGAAGTGTTGCCCGATGCAGTTCCTGTGCAAGAAAAGCAAACTTCATAAAGATACATCAGGTAGCACCGCAAAAAATATTCAGTTGCCAAACTCAACAGAAAACTCAACAAGTGACTCATTCAAAAATGACATAGATAAAAAAGAAATTTGACAACTATCTTTTTAGCCTACTGCTATAATGTGCATTACAATGGATTATTGTGGCTAACAAGTTTAAGTTTCCTCAGAGTATGGCAGGATGCCTTTATAGTTCTGATCTCGTAATTTTTAAAATGATATCTATTTATACGAATTTTTAAAAATGAGTGAATTTTCTTACCATTAAGGATTTATTTTAAGTTATCATACAGCTTTTAAGTCATATGTTTTGGTATTTTAGAAAAAAATTGATACATATTTTTATTACTCATTACGATCGAGTTTAAGACAGAACAAAAATATATTTGGTTTGAAGCAACCTTAACATCGCTAAATTGATTGCTCTAATTATTTTGCATGGACGTCATTTTATCCCTTGAAGAATCTCAAAAAGAAACTGAAGATGATTGGAAGTGACCTAATAATAGCAGCCCTAGAAACTAAGACAATGCAACTACCTGGGACCTGCTGAAAACGGCACAAAAGCGTAGGTGTCTTTGTTCTTGATGTTATCCGGATGAAACCTGTCCGGGTCGAAGGTCTCGGGATCTGACCACACCAAAGGATTGTGGTGAAGACCCATAATGTTCAAAGAGCACCAAGTGCCTTCGGGAAGGGTCACGTCCTCGATGGTCATGGGCTTGGTCAGCTGTCGGCCGATGAAGGGAACAGTGCTGTGCAAGCGTATGCCCTCCTTAATAACATGAGTCAGGTACTCCAGCTTCTGCAGGTCCTCCCTGAAAGGCAGACAGAGAGGTCAATGCCACCAGTGTTTACTTTTTTCTATGAGACTCAATGCGTATACTACACGCTTCGAAGCCGGAATTGAAAGACTGATGGTACTCATATTGTTCTAAGAGTAGAAGAATGTCTGTAAGTACCCAATTTTCTGTTACCCAATGTCCATGTGTACATATGAATTTTTGAAAATTAGTTAAACTCATGACGACTTATTCTGTTCTCAATAGTTGACTTGACACCAGTGGCTTAACACTCATTTTCAAGGTTTCACTTGAACACTAGCCAATAGCGATTTTTTTTTAAGTTTAGCCGAAAAACGTAGCCCTGATGTCCAGATGAGTACCATTCAATGTCGTCCGACTGGCGACCTGCCAGCAGACAGTCCAGTTCCTCCTGAACCTTTTGCTGATACTGTGGATGCTGGGCCAGCGAGTACAGTGTCCAGGCAATGGCACTGGCAGTTGTGTCATGACCTGAAAAGTCAGAATAGACGTCAGCCAGCTGTAACCTGAACAATGAAACAAAGTTCTATAGATAAAATCTTGGAAAGCTAAATTTGTAAAATTAGTTTGTTAGGGTCAGGGTTAGTCGTAGGTTCATTTCTTATTTCTAACACGTACCCGTATAAAAGACATTACTTGATCTATTAAAAGCAACAGTTAACAAACATGTATGTATTGTACTATGTACTACTTATGTACTAAATTCTTCACCTGCAAACAAAAATGTGTCGACCTCATTCCGAATCTCCAGCGGTGTAAACCCTTGTCCTGACTCGTCCCGAGCTGTCAGCAAGATGTCCAGGAAGTCTAAGTGTCTTTTCTTGGGTGGTCCCTCTCTTTCCTAAACAAACAGAAATTTTTTGTGGGTGAAGGTGGGTAACAAAGCGTAGATGAAGGAATGGATGCGCAACGCTGTCTGGTCTCCCATCCACACTCTCTCCATACCTTTCAACATATGTACAAAAATAAATAAATAGAAATAAAATAATAAAAAGAAGGACAGAAAAAAAAAGAAAGAAAATCATGATTTATTACTCGTACCGCAAAACTTACTCACCAAACTCTCCTTGCGAGCTTTGATGACATTTTCGGCAACACTGTGGGCAAAGTTGCAGTGTGCCTTGAACATTCTCCCGCGGCTCGACAGGAAGTAGATGAAATCCAGGACAAACAATGGATTTCTGAGAGCGAGAAAAAACACGCGCTTACATTCGGAGATGGAACACCTGACTTTGTTCACGTGATTGTCATGTGCACGTCCAGTTTGATTAATGTAAACAAAATTGATGACATGTTCATGCTCACAAATATCAAGTTCTAGACATAAATACGCAAGCTCCTTTTAACAGAAGCTAAATTCTCTGTAAACTTTATGTTGACACAGGCAAAGGGGGAGGAGGGCACTGAGGGCACTTTACCCTATTTGAAACTTCTGGTACCGTTTAAAAAAAATCTGCATCTACATTTTGACTAGGTTATGTTCTCTGTTCTTAAAACCCCCTTGTTTTTCGAGAGGCAAGCTTACAAACATAAAACATTGTACAAAACCCTGAGGTAGGAACCCTCACGGATACGTCGTATTAATAGATATCACCAGCTGTCTAACTGGGTGTATCCTTGATGATGTAAACTCAGATCTTTGGAAATACCGCCTTGTGCTAAGCACAATCCATTCGGTTAAAATAATGACACACTATCTAGGCTTTGACAAAAAGGGAGAGCATAGTAAGTCAGTCAATTATCAATTCATAGATATACACAAAGAGCAGGATCAATACGTTTTATTTTGCGTTGGTTCCACTCAGAAGCAGAATTATCAGTTATTCTTCTAGCCTATCGTTCTCTGTCTCTTAAACGGGGTCTCTTTTTAGCACTTTTCAGTCGAAGTCTATCTTCTGCAAGTTTATTTTCATTAATAAGTTTCAAAATTGTTAACAAGGCAAATAAAGAACCACAGCATAGAAAGTACTCCCTTCAACAATACAATCTAACATCTGCAACACACTCTCTTTGTTCAGAGAATAAAAATTAATTGTACTGGATCCTTACAAAAAAAATTAAAATACATTCTTTTACCTCCCTCTTTCACTCCACATTTCTGTCAGCTGCATAACTGCCTGTACGTATGGGTGAGACTCTCTACAAACAAAAAAATAAATATCATAAACAAAAACAAGTTGCCACGAAAAATGACAATCTGAAAAACACCCCTAGAAAATGCAAGTGGAATGGATTTATGTAGATTAATGCTTTCTTCTGAATAATCTTGTTAACCAGTGAAACTTTATCAATACATTTATACAGCTGTGTAGAACCTTCAAGATGTTTCTTCATGAAAAACCACACTTTGTTTGTCACGGAAGGTAAAAATTAAATGGGTCAATCATAAACTGTGATGTGTTCAGTCAGGTCATATGAGGGAGATGAGAGGTAGACCCACCCCTTTAGCTGAATGTCGTCCTTGTAGGACATGGCACATTGTAGGATGACATCAAGTGTGCACAGACTAACGGAGCTGTATATCTCCATGCTGGTCTTCTCTACAGCATGGACACTCATCTTGTCCTGTAGGATTAACATTACGATGATATATTGTATTAGGCTAGATTATTAGATACATGGCAGCTATTCATTGCTCACCTTAATAAGATGGTTTTCCTACCTCTCAGGAAAAAAAGAAAGATGAAGGGAAATCTAGAGCTCTATAGCTAAACAAGAAAATGAAATTCTTGCTGTGCGTATGCTTTTATTCCGGTGGTAATGACGACAACGATGACGAAGAAGAAGACGATGAGAAGGAGGAGGTGGAGGAGGAGGGTGGTAGTGATGATGGGGGGTAATGGTGATGATTGAAACATAAGTGAAACATACCAGAGGGAAGATTATTCTTGACAAAATAGTTAACCCGGGGTACAGTCCCCGGGCATAATGGAGCTCTACGGATGTTTAGTTTAAGTGCTACAGAGTTAATCACTGTCTTTGTGTGATAACAAGCAGTGGTCATGGTTGGCACATAGTTATCAAGTTACTTGCCAACAGCACGTCGGCAGCGCGGTTGCTGATGGTGTTGTATGGCTTCAGGATGTCGAAGTGGAAGGCTGGTGTGAGCAGACGGCGAGATCTGTACCACCTAGGTCCGTTGGCGATCAGCAGACCTTCTCCCAGCCATGGCAATGCAAACTTGTACCCGGGACTTTTAGGCTCTGTAAACAGAAAGATCGTTTAATATCCTAATGAGGATACTAAATACTACTAGTACTCATTATCTTTGCCCCTAATAAGACCAATGATCGTTTGTCATCAGACTCGAAGGAAAGTTAAACTTATGGGCGAGAAACGTCTTCTAATGTAATAAAGAAAAAAAAAAACCGATATTTTACCTGAACTTTTGAGAAGTGTCTTCATTGTGTCTGGATGGTGCAAAACAATGACAGGTTTCAATGGGCCAATCCACCTCCGGAAAAATTTCGGGTACTTTTTTGAAGACTCCAGTAAGTACCGAATCCGCTGCTCTGGAGTGTATGAGTGCGTCTAGAGAACATCATCATCATAATGTACTACAGACAATGACATGAACTATCATCAACATTAAAACGAAATGTATTAGTGTCGCAATATTAAATAAAGAAGAAAAATAATAAAAAGAGGAGATAAATAATAAAGGAAGATGTAAATAATTCCCTTGTTATCTCTAAATTTATCTCCACTGTATTTGTCACAAACACACGAAAAATTCTTATCAACTATTCCTGAAAAATATGTGCTATTGAGCACAAAGCACGTCATCGATGAACACTACAGTTCTCCTTGTGATTGAAACATCCATCCCATAGACCCGACTAGTTACTGGTTAAAGAAGCTCTCCGTGGTCACAAAGGAAATCTCGTGCTGACAACAATGACATTATAATCCAGGAGAAGTAAGCACCTCTTACCTTGTGCAAGTTTCCCCAGACCCAGCTGAAGTCTGTTTCACCAGGAAGCTGGTTAAAGAAGCGAAAAAAACTGCGGTACCAGACAAGCCATCTTATGATCTGGACCGTTAGCGCCGTCATCCCAGCAATGACGGCCAACCGTACAGTCGGAGATAAGGACAGTTGATTAGCCACCTCCATGATGTTGATTTCTGGGATGAAAGAGGTCTATCAGATAATGTTTGCTGCCAGAAATCTCCACTAGTAACTGGAGTCATTTACGTCTAAGAATTCGAAACATTTCCAGCAACAGGTTCCATATTTTAAAACTCAGACCTTTTCTTCAAAAGAGATGTGATGCTTGCATAAGTGGAGGTAAGTAGGGAAGGGGGTTATGTTGAATGACAGTTGAGAAATACAGACAAGGGTTAGAGGAGTCAGGGAGAGAGACAAGGCAAAATGTTTAATCTATAGACTATTACTCGATATTTTTAATTTTAAATGAAATTTGAATATTTTAGCTTTTTCCATCGGTTTATAATAATGGCGAGTGTGAAGCTGTGAGCTTTTAATGTACCGGTTGATAGAGATATTTTATAGGGTTTCTCTTCATTCGTTAAAATGTGTCCGACTAGGGCAGGCAGACAAAAAAAGAAAGGCAGAGGGATGCTGCGAAGGAACATGTCGACGTTCTGTAGGCAGCGTCACGGGACATCAATGGCACAGCGCTCGTGTTCAACTTAACTTTTAACCTTTCACAGATACTCGTCTTTTTAACATCCGCAAACAACTAAATGAACCATAGCTTCACATCATGTATAGCAATAAATATGTAGCGTTAACCTTAATGTTATATGTTATACTTTTCAAAAATATTCATCTGTAACTTCTGCTTATACAGACAAAATAAGACGAAGTTAGGGGAAGAAAGCTACGTACAAAATCTTAATTGGCACACAGCACTCAAACACAAGCAGCACTAATCACATCATCCGTATAATACTCGCCAGACTGGTCCTTGTCAACTTTACACTGTAGTCCGAAAAGATCGCAATGACTGTTGACCTTTGTCAACTACCACTGTACTGCCAACCCAGATGATAAACACATATATATATACTTCGAGTACGACCTCCTTCAGCGGCAGTCGTCTGCTGACAAATTGTGATCAGGAAGAATTTCAATGAGCTGACAATCCATTCTTGCCTGCACACTCTTTTCTTTTGTATCGATCTGCGTTTTGTTTGTTAGGTTTACTAGCTTGCCGCTTGCCTGTAAACACGATTTGATCATGGACGTGTATAGGTGGAGTGCTGTCTGTCTGCCAAGACCAACGCTTAGCCTCTTACGAAGTTCTCCGCTGTTAGTCTCGGCGAGCCTAAACTAAGAGTGTGAATAAACCGGAAGCTTTGTCGTCTCATGCCTCGCTTTTGAGGTTAACTGGGAAAAAAAAAATCGTCTGCCAGCAGTCCAGTAATACAAGTTCGTGATTTGATAAGCCAGTGTTCGGGACTGGCGCACCAAGAAGGTACGAACGAAGCAAGCTGTGAACCCCGTATGCGACTTAACCCTGTCCAAAGACTATAAATAATATTTATAGTCTCTATAGTCTCTACCATGTCAGAGCGTCTCTGTCCCTCACTTTCCCTCATTAACTTGTCGATGTCCGTTAGTAGTGAAGGTGATCAAGAGTAGGCAAATTATTAGAGTGGTTAACACTTCCATGTCAATAGAAAACTAAAGCCAAGACATTTTTGAGCCAGCGTCCAACTAGAGAAATAGAGTAATGCGTCATCAACATTATTTATTGTACAATAAAAACAAGTTGTCCTTGTGCTACCCCTTTAGTCCACGATGAGTAAAACTACATGATCGGTTATACATACAGCTAGTTATGGATGAGCCACCTGCACCTAACTCAATCAATTTTTTAACATCAAACTTTATTGTGGGTCTGAAGATTTTTTTTTTCTTACAATCACTACACACAAACTTAATGAGTATATATACAACATAATGGGAAGACATCTTACCCATACAAAACATTCAACACACATGCATGCCTATCTTCTTAACAAGGACTTTACACCTTTTGCCCTCATTAAGCCCCTAGTCATACTAGTGTAATTCTGTGACACATACAGATAATACTTCATATTATATGCATGTCTTATAAATATTATATATATTATCATCTTGTTACTTAGCAATGTAGTGAATGATTTTATAATATGTGGGCTAGACTTCATCTGTACATTAAGATCTATATCTGTGTCCTTGTTTTGCTACTTTAAACAAACATTGATAATTAACACAGATTTAATAAAGTATTATATTTAGCACGTTTAATATAGAATTATATTTAATACTGCTCTTCACAGTTTAGTTTTCATATAGAAACATAAAAATCAAGAGAGTAACTATAGTCACTGAGACTGAACCCTTACATTTAACCTTGTGTAATTAACTTATACTCCCATGGATATCAGAAGTTTGAAGTTATATTTTTGGTGGATGCACATTAATTTAGAATATTTTATTCTAAAAAAAATAGCAATAGCTTA